>JARJDS010028402.1:0-10219 GCA_030264155.1 Atheta pasadenae | reverse complement strand
GCCTGGAAATAAACAAACATGCGTCACTGTTTTGTAATTTATTGTAACTTATTAATATGATTTTATTTATGTATGATTTGATTTGAAATTACAATCAGTTTCCGCATATATATTTTCAATATAAGCACTTCTTGTGCACTTAATGTTCACTTACTTACACACTAAGTTGAGCTAATATCGCTTGTGTTTCTATACTCGGCAAACAATTATTCGATTCTTCACTTCTGGCGATAGAGGTAGGTGTTTGGCGTCTATTGTATGTATATTTCCAAACGATTTTCAATCATTCATTTCGAATGCACACGCAAAACACCAAACGGAAAGAAAGGATGCAAAGCAATGAATCTCTCTACTCTTCCAATCACAAAGAGTTGTGTGGTTATGTGATGTTCGTACAACATCTATAGTTTGTTTTGTGTGGGTGGCTTTCATCAAATAATTGAAAGCACGACCATTGTAGAGTTTAAAACAAGTTACAAGTTAGTAACGAAAAAAAACCAAATAAGTTGCAAATGTTTTTATTTTTAAGCTCTCAATAAAACTCATTTGTTTTTTTTGTTTTGTTTTTTAGTTTGTTTGTTTGTGAGTTGCATCAAAAAACAAAACAATTTGAACTGTTACAAAAAACGATTTTATTTAAATCTATTTTTTTAGTATTTATAATTTATTTTATTTAATAATAAATATTTATTCAGTAAATAATACTGGCATCATTTAAGTGGTTGATAACTAATGTCAATATTTATTTCATAATAGCAACACTCAACGATCAATACAAATTAAGTAAATAATTAATTCTGAAAATGTTTAATTTATGGAAAAATGTTATTGAATAATTACAAATCTTGAGTTTTATTTGAGTTTGTGAGAAAAAATTTGCATCATTAATTACGTACAATCTTAATGATTTCAACGATTTCATGGATTAACTAATTAATAATCCAATCATAGATGTGCCACGCATTGAAGCACAGCGATTCTTGGATTCTTGGAGAAAAACGGTCTGATCAAAACTATCAGAGCAGAAAATATATAAATAAAATAAATCATCACATAGTTAAATAGAGTTAAACGTGTGTAAGTGACGATTTTAGTAATTGTTTCCGGTTTATTAGGTATCTAAAAACCACAACGTTTTATTTAATCAAAACAACCACAATAATTTTAGAATTTTTTTTTTTTTTCATAATAAACTAAAAATATTCGGTTTTTATATAAAATTTAAAAAATATTTATAACAAAAGTTGTAGGCAATAAAATAACCTACAATTTATCTTAGTAACATTTTTTGATAAAACGCACCAGTTTTGCTAAAATCGCTTTTCAACTGTTTTTTTTAATGTTTATCACCAACTCTGATTTTTAACAGTTAAATATTGATTTGTTTCATGTTAAGTAAAGTTTAAATAACTTAATTTTTACGTAAAACGCACATTGCAACACACACATACATGCACGCGCACACAGGAAACGATTATGTGATTTACTTAAACTGGTTTAAATGTTTAAATGTTTAGTTTAGTCGTTCGTCGTGAGTTGCGTTATACCGTTGAACGCATTTTGCGCTTTATCGTCGAGATTATTATGTTTAACTTTGCTCGTTTGTGCTTATTGGAGATAATTCACTTAAAAAAATTAAAATTTTAAATGCGCACGTTGTTTGCATATTGATAAATGTGCTAAACTACAATAGGATAAATAGAAAACTGTAAAAAACGATGATAAATATTCAGTAAATAAATACATTTAGATTTAAACAAGATATAACATTTCGCTAGAACTCGTCGTGTCATATAACTTTCGACTTTTATCTATGATCACTTTACAATGACTCATATTTAAAAAAAAAATATATATATATAATACAAAAATTGATTTTTTATATTAAAAATATTAAAAACTCCAAACTTTCTAGTGTTTTTATAAATTTAACAGTATTTAAGCATAATAAAACAAAACACAAAATAAATTAAATTTTAGTTCAGGTTTAGTTAGTCTTTTGTTTTTTGTTGATTTGTATTGAAAACTTTGGGAAAACAATTGAAAGTTTTCAGTCGATAACAACGAAAACAAATTGTGTATTCGATAAAAACAAAAGAATAGTTAAGTTGTAAATAAAATAATTACATCTAATAAGTACAAATTATTGTAATTCTTTTGTTTTATTTTTGTGTGTAAAACAAAAAACAAATGTCAAGGCTTGCACAAGACAATTTCGCGCACTTTACGGTAATATCAAAGTAATAAGTTTACGTGTGCTTGCAATTTTTGCATTTTTGCACGCAAGACGAATACAAATCTTTACAGAACTCTGTTTAACGTCAACTTAAACCACCACCACCATCGCAACGAATGCAAATGAAGTTTGGTTGTTTTGCGTTATTTTTTTTCTGCAACAATTTTTACAGATTGCAAATCTGGAAGTTGTTCATGAGTGGCTCGTCATTTTATTATTCGACTTCTTTCGCCACATCACATCAGTCCGCATCGGCCGACAGACGAGCAACTCGTAATAAATTTTTGATGCCCGATTTCAATTTCGTATTCGACGTGCGTGCGCACTTTATAAAACTTTATAAACTTTATAAATGGGAGGGAAAAAATGCTGAATGTAAATAAATATGTGAAAACAAAATGTGTGCACTGGCAACCAAGTTGCGAGTGTATTGAGGATGAAGAAAAAAAAAAGAAAATCATTGAGGATTCATGCGGTGTGCGTTTGGTGCGTCAAGTTCAAAGAACTTCAATTCATCAATAAAATAAATCAATATACGCACGTCCGAGTAAAACGCACCGAACATAAAATGTTAAATGTTAAACATAAAACATAACGTAGAAACAAATCTGTCTTATAGTTTTACAAAATGATAAATATTATTAGTTTTTTTTTACTTTAAATTTTTTATTTTACATAAGAGGATTCTGCTCAAAACAAAAGAAATCACAAAATCTTTTACTTGTTTTTGTTATTTTTGTTTAAAAACAACAAAAAACAAACAATTGCAAGTTTTACTATGCAAAAAACTCGTAAGTTTTTCAGTTGTTTTTAACTAGTTGTTTGTTTTGTTCGAAAACAATTGAAAAACTTTCAAGTTTTTGTTTTGTTGTTTTGTTGTTTTGCATTAAATTCTAATTATGTATAATCATCAATTACATCGTTTATTAGTTTGATTGCAAATTATAATTTCACCATGACCATAAATTGTGTCTACACAATGACTGCGTCTATTATTATTTAATTCGGATAATAATAAAGAAGTATGTTGAAATTCTTGCTGTCCGCGAGCAACGAAAATTTATAAAACAAAAATCGCTTATCACTTTTTTGTTCTCTGGCTTAATTAAGCCGCGCACAAATCGGCTCCACACTTTCTACTCAAGGATATTCTACCGTTTGCGCAACACCGCAACGCGTTCGGAGAACAACAATTCGTGTTAATAATAATAAGACATTTTAAGCGGATCCGATGCCGACTTTGTTCTTAGTTTGAGATATTAATAATCAGCACAACTACATCTACAGGATGAATCAATAAGTTTTGATTTAATGACATGCATTTGTTTTTTTTCTGTATAGAAAGTATAACAAATGAAAATGTGGGGTCGTAACAAAAGAACAAATGAAGTTCGAAGTTGATCGTTGAATTTTGGGTATGTTAAAGTTTAGTTTTTCATTGATAGATGGCGTTAGTTGCGGTTAAAGTTAAATTTGTTGAATTAGGTAGTTTTAGGAAGCGTGAATATGTCAAAATCTTAATTCTAGCTGTAAGGATTAGTTTGTTGTGTGTTTCATTTGTAAAAACAGTGAAATAGTGAAACAGTGAGCTGATGGTTTTGAGTTCTGCGTTGCGCCGTTTGTGCCCTCGGGGTGTATCTCTTCGCGCGATAGTTTGCCCGCCGGACTGATACCGTTACACATACCTGGGCGACTTGCGAGAAAAAGGCGCACACGTCGCGCGAGTCGCGAGTGAAAGCGATCATGATCTCTTCTCTCGCCACGCACGCGTCGCGTTGTCGGCTTTTTGATAGTTAATACGCACGCCCCGCGGGCGCCCAACACAGTGAAGAATGAAGAAACCAAGAGATTATTCAGAGTAGTTTATGGATGCGATGATGTATGGCGATCGGAATGGAAAGTCGATTTTGCTAATGCTAATGCAGTAATCCGGTAATCCAGTAATCCAGGTTGAAGAGATTGAAATCTTAATTCGCTCGTTTGTTCATTTTCATTACGATTGCTATCGGCATCGTTAGTATAAATTGGATGTTATATGTTTTTTGTTGCGCGGACAAAAATTCATAATTAAACTTATTATGATACCACCACAAGACCAGACAAGACAAGACAAGTGAAAAACAATTGGCGGGATATTTATGTGCGTACTTAAATCTACAGTTAAGTAACGTTGCTTACAGATTCGTTCATTCAATGTGACGAATTTGTAAACATGATGATTTTCATCGCGCGCTGTAATAAATAAGGATAATTTAATAACGATAATACGGCGTGCTAGATTCTCACTCTCGTGGTTAATTCTTGCGTCACGTGATAACAATTTCGCACAAAAATTGTTTACATTATAATTATTTACGGATATTACATACATAATAAAAAAATAAACAAAACAAAACCAAAGATACAAGAAAAAAATTCGTTTGTTTTTGTTTTATTTTCATAACAGATGAAAGTTTTTGTTTTTTTGTTAGTAAAACAAATGATAATCTATCAGTGTGTGTGTAGCTTGTTTTTGTTGACATTTGTTTTTTTGTTGTGCACTAATTTATTAATACCCTGACCTGGTCACTATTTGACGTAGGACATAGCGTGAGTGACATTGCAAAACAAAACGACAAATTGCATAAATTCCAACACTTTGAGATTAATGCGAAATTAATGATAATAATATCAATAAAAAAATTGACATTAATTAAAATTACATATAAAAACTCCCCTTACTTTACAAGTATAAATACGACTTGTGTATTAAATTTCTAAATTATAAATTACAATATATTTATCGAATGAGGTGAGTTCATTCACAAAAAAGTGGCAATTTAATACTGGACATTTGAACATATTGACGATATCGAGTGTGTTTCGTGTTGCTCTTTATACGCGATTGATTTATGACTATTTTAAGTCAAAGGAAAGAAGCAACATACAATCCATACACAAACACGTCGGAGTCGAGCAGAGATGAACTTTAATGTTCAGTTACGTTCACTTAGTAAGTACATACGCAAAGTGTTTGTAAGTACCAGTACGGAAGAACGTTATTGAGTTTAGTTTAGCGAAGAATACGTGCTGGCGATCAACACGTTGAACATCTCAGATTCAAACGCGAATCAAACTCAAACAGATACAATTACAAGTATGTACAAGTGCATAGATTCGAGTGGATAAAGAATTGAGACCAATGATTGGTCATATAAATCAATCGCGATTTGTAGATACGCTTCCTGATTTAATTTTATTTCTTTCAAAAATTAATTTCAGTTTTCAATTTTCCAAAAATTTTCAAATCATTTTCAAACATTTTAATTGTTATTAGAGTTTAACCACAAAAACAAAAAACTAACAAGTCAGATTATGACGAGAACAATGATTTCTGTTTTGTTTTCTCCAAACGTAGTTATTTACTAATAGATTTCATTTGTTTTCGTTTGAGTTGTTTCATCTGTTATAAAAAACAAAAGACTATATTAATTGAACGGTTCTTTAAAATAAAATAAAACAAATAAAAAATAATAAATTATAGAATACACCGGATGTGTACTTGATTGTAGATTATCTGTAGTGTAGTGTTAAAACTTCAGTTATAATGGCACCTACGCAATGGACTTAAGTTTAATTTAAGTCTTTAACGCTTTAGCTCTTTAACTCTTCTTTAGCTCTTTGGTGCTTCGGAGGATCTTTGAGTTGTACGAGTCTAGCTAGTGTCTTCGAAAGCGATACTTAATCGGCAGTTAATTAGCACTGGGTTTAATTGGAGTCAATTAATTTGGTATTTTATGGCTTCGACTTACATAGTTATGGTTTGCGCATGCGCTAGTTATTTAAGTACTTTAAAAATAACGAAAAAATTACAGTTATAGTTAGGTTTTAATTTAATTTTTTTATATTTTTATTTATTAAATTAAATTCTGATATTAAATGATATTCACTTAGTTTTGCTTAGATTACTAATACTTTGTGGTGCATAAAATGTTTATAAAGTTCAAGGTGATTTGCACTGCAGTTTACAGAAAAAAATAAACCACAACATCGACAAGATTTGCTATAAAACTTTGTCGACTTTGTGGACTTTATGGTCTTGTACACTTCATAAACTTGTATGCATTTACTACAAAAACAATTTTGTAGATCACACATAAATTAAATGTTTCTTGCATTCATTATTGCTAATATTGTGGTTAAATGACAACTTTATGTTAAGGTGACTCTTTACTGTTGATATTTTTCTTAAAAAAACAAAACAACAGTTGTTTCTGATAGTAAACACATTAAAAACAAAACAAAGTCAAACAATAATATCTTTTGTTTTTTGCCCTAAATAGATAGTCCAAACAAATGAAATTAAAAACAAAACAATTGACATCTGTTGATACTGCAAACCAAAAAAAATATATATATTTTTTTTATATAGAATATTTATTAGTTTCGTAAATATTTTCAGATGTAAATAAATTAGTCCCAATACGCCAATAAATCCACTCGTTAGTTAAGTCAAGTCAGTAATTCCGATTGTAATCGCGCATGAACCAAACATTCTAACCTTTTTCAATTCATCTCGGAGGCACTGTAAACACACACACAACCTAACCTGACTCTTTGCGTTGTTTTGTTTCCAATAAAAGTTTCGACACAAAAACGAACACGAAACACACGAACTACACATTTTGCCGAAGCGATACCATCGCCTAAGTTTAACTTCAGTTAAAAGTTTAATATATTTCTTGTTGCGTTTTTACATATTGCTTCAAATGCTCAACCAAATTTCTGCTTATCTCGTCTCCACTTTCTTCAATCGATACATCCATAATTTAGCTACACATTGCTGGAGGGTGATTTTTATACCAACACAACTCAATTGTTTCAAACAAAATGCATTTTAATTGTTTTATCTGATAAATTCGATAATGTGATCAATGTTGCTTCATTTTATTGCATCACAAACAGCTCAATCGCTACACGATATAAGGAAATGTTTGTTTTTGTTGTTGTTGGATTAACTAATTAAAAAATATCGCAATATCACGATTTTATGTTTAATATTTAACGAGTTAATACGATTATGGTCAACATAGATCATTATTTTGTTTTATTGGTACAAAAAAAAACAAAAGTTTTCACTTGTTTTGCCTCGAAGTTTAATTCCAAACAAATTTTGTTTCTTTTGTTTTTTAAATTTGTAACGTCAATAAATGTAAACCATAAATTAATAGTTAATTAAAAGTTATTTCTTCATTTAATTTAACTTGTCTTGTACTTAATGTACTTGATGTTTATGTTTTAATCGTTACGGTCGCTAATGAAGAGATTTGCTAATTAAGTTGAGTTTGAGTCAAGTGGTCACTTTGCGTATACTTTGCGCACTTTATTAATCTAATTAAATTCAGTTGAGCTAATTTATTGTCGTTTGGTTAGCTCGCGGATGCCCTAACCTAACCTAGAATATTACACTTCGACGCTATGGAATATTATTATTATTACATCGATCGGCCTTGTTCTAAAAATGTTGTTAACGCGTGCCGAGTGCGCCGATGCCCATGTCGTTGTCGCGTTGCAATCATTTCTAATTGCATCGCATGAATCGTCGATTTTTATTTTCACACTTTTGCACAACAAACACTCGCAGAACGAGAAAGAAACTGAAGAAATGTTAGTAATCTAGATCAATTTGTGTATGGACACGTTGTGTGACATTACAGGTTTGGAATTTATTAATAATTAACATCTATGTCATCTGTATCATTAAAAATTGCTTCATTTCATTTGAAAAATAGGATGAATTGATGTTTATTGCTTAGTTTATTACTAATTATTAATTATTGTTTACCAATTACAGACGTAATGATCTATTTTATTATTAGTTTTGACCATAAACAGTTTGTTTGTTTGGAGGCCAAACAAATTTTGTTTTTAGGAAAATTCTAGTTTTGTTTATCAACAAAACTTTTTGTTTTTTTGGTGAGAACATAAAAATAATTAAAACTAAACCAAATCATAAACTAGAATCTATTGAATAGATGGACAAATGGATTTATTACAAAAATAAATAAAGGTTATGTTAAAACATGTAAATTTTTGACGCGCGTTGGGTTTCAGTTTCGGGTGAATAATGTATTTCTAAACCAATTTCCATTAATTCCAGCGCCGTTTGTGGACTAAGACGGATATCGTGGTAATGTTAGAACATAATAAATTAAAGTAGCACTTTGGCCACATTGATTTCTTGAATTTAACGCGTTAAAACGTTCAAAAAAATTCTGTGAATCAAACAATTCAACTCGCGGTTAAAGTTAAATGTAATCGATATTAGAGACAAACCAAACTTTTTCTACAAGTTAATAAAAAGTCATCAAGATTATTTGGTAAAACATAAAACATAAAATTGTAAAGTTAAGTCTTTTGGTTAAAAAATTCGAAACTTAATATTTAATGTTTTAGAAACAACAAAACAAACGAAACAAAATGATAAATTTTATTTCGTGTTAAACATCATTTCGCTGTTATTTAGATAATAAATTTTGTTTTTGGTATCAAACAAAATTTGTTTGTTTATTTTTCGGCATTAAAGAAAACAACGACAAAAACGGATGTTTTTCTTTTGTTTTTATTTGTGTCTGTTTATTTGTGGCGTTAATAAAACAAATTTAGTTTTGTTTTAGAAACAAAATAATGAACTTATTTATTGACATCAAGTGTTTTTCCTTTTTTGTTTTATTTGTTGTGTATCGTTTGTTTTTTAAACACATATTTGATTATTAAAACATTTGCACATTACTGTATTTACTTGACATGTCAATAGCACGTCGAATTAAAAACGCGCATAGAATAATTATAATCCCACCACCGCGCATGCGCATGTATGCAAATGTAGTTTATAAAGATGCCGCTTAAGTAAACATGCGTTAGTTAGGAAAAATCACATACCGTAGTAATAGTACGCCGCCATGAACGAGAAAGAGCGCATTATTGCGCCACCGCAAAGCGGCTTTGACTTTGTAATTAGCCGAGAATGTTCATTTCGCAGCGCCATCAGCATCGGAATCTAATTAATTTCAGCCGCATTGCATGCTATTAGAAACACACTGTGATGTAAGCGTCGGACGACTATCGTATCGATACCCGGCGATTTTATTATTTAATTTGTTGTCTGTTATGCGATTCAACCGATCATATTGTTCACAATTAGATGTATATTAAAAAAATCATTATGTAATCGCGTTATTAATGTTTAATAACTTGGATTTTTTTTGAATTACGTATTGTACAATTAGTGCATAATCAAAGTCATAAATCACTTTAGGAAATGATTAATAAGTTTAATAATTGGATTGACAAAACAAACAAATTTTGTTTAAGGTTTAAATTTTATTTACAAATAAAGTTTGTGTTTTGTTTTTGTTATTTTAATCGTGATATAGATCAAACAAAAGAATAATTTTGAATTTTAACATTTCATTTGTTAATTTTTAATTTTAATTTAAACGGTTTTGTTATTTTCGAATAGTTTTTGTTACAGTTGACAGTTTACAGTTGCCTATCACGTTAAAATTATATTTTTGACAGACACACACGATGTTTCTTTCGAGTGTAGAATGTAAAGTAACGAAATAAGATTAATGAGTACAAACTGAGTGCGCACTTGATGGTTGAAACTCCAAAAGTTTTCATACGTTTTTGTAGTTATCAGCTCGGAGTGACTTAAACTAATTATTAATTCATACCTACTGTCGGAATTTAAAACATTTATAATTTACATAGCTCACAGCTATTCAACAGTTTTTGTTAATTTTTATTAAAAGTTAATTTTTTTGCTTTTGAATTTTGTTGTTGTTGGTTTTGTTTTGTATTATTTGTCTTTTGTTTAAAGACTACTTGAATTAGTTGCATCGTATTATTCTGACTTGTGACTAGTATTGACCCAGATTGTGTCAAAATTTATCGACTCAAAAACGAAGCAAACGATTACCATTTATAGAAATTGTGCAC
>JARJDS010028401.1:0-17740 GCA_030264155.1 Atheta pasadenae | reverse complement strand
AAATTTTATACCATAACACAAAAATTAACACTAAAATTTTACTATATTTTTGGCAAAAAAACACAATAAACTGCAGTAAATAATAAAAATATCAAATTTGTTCATAACAGAAGTTGTAGATAATTAGCTATTAAACAAATTATCTTAGTAATATTTTTTGATAGAACGCACCAGTTTTGCATAAATTGACTATTTTTAACAAAAAACTACACTAAAAACTAAAATTTACTATGTTTTCTGTGAAAAAAACACAAAATTGGTATAAATAATAAAGATATTAAAAATGTTTATAACAAAAGTTATAGATAATTAAATAATAAACAATTTATGCTACTAATATTTTTAATAGAAGTCATCAGTTTTGCTTAAATTGACATTTTCTAACTTAACACTAAAATTAACACTAAAATTTTACTATATTTTTGGTCAAAAAACACAATAAACTGCAGTAAATAATAAAAATATCAAATTTGTTTATAACAGAAGTTGTAGATAATTAGCTATTAAACAATTTATTTTAGGAACATTTTGTAATAGAACGCACCAGTTTTGCTTAAATTGACAATTTATAACAAAAAACTACACTAAAAACTATAATTTACTATGTTTTCTGTTAAAAAACACACAAAAAACTGGTATAAATAATAAAGTTATTAAAAATATTTATAACAAAAGTTATAGATAATTAAATAATAAACAATTTATACTACTAATATTTTTAATAGAAGTCATCAGTTTTGCTTAAATTGACATTTTCTAACTTAACACAAAACTTAACACTAAAATTTTACTATGTTTTTTGTCAAAAAACCAAAAAAACTGCTATTAATAATTAAAATATCAAATTTGTTTATAACAAAAGTTATAGATAATTAAATAATAAACAATTTATACTACTAATATTTTTAATAGAAGTCACCAGTTTTGCTTAAATTGACATTTTCTAACATAAATTACAAGTAAAACTTAAAATTTATTATGTGTTATAATACAAAAACCCATAAAACTGCTATAAATAATAGAAATATGAAAAAATGTTTATAACAAATATTGTAGACAATTAACTATTGAACAAATTATCTTAGTAACATTTTGTGATAGAACGCACCAGTTTTGCTTAAATTGACAATTTATAACTTAAACCACCACTTAAAAATAAAATTTACTATGTTTTCTGTTAAAAAAACCCAAAAAACTGCTATAAATAATTAAAATATCAAATTTGTTTATAATAAAAGTTATAGATAATTAATTAATAAATAATTTTCTTTATTAATAGTTTCTATTAGAAGTCACCAGTTTTGTTTAATTTGACATTTTCTAACACAAATCACCACTATGATCTAAAATATACAATATTTGCTAACACAAAAACACCAAAAACTCCTATAAATAATAAAAATACTAAAAAATATTTATAACAAAAGTTGTAGATAATCATCTAACGAATATTTTGTCTTAGTAATATTTTTTGATAGAACGCACCAGTTTTGCTTAAACTGACAATTTTTAATAGAAATCATCACTTAACACTAAAATTTACTATGTTTTCTGGTAAAAATATATAGAAAACTGATATAAATAATAAAGATATCAAAAATGTTTATAACAAAAGTTATAGATAATTAAATAATAAACAATTTATACTACTAATATATTTTTATAGATGTCACTAGTTTTGTTTAAATTGACATTTTCTACATAACACTAAACTTAACACGAAAATTATACTATGTTTTTTGTCAAAAAACACAAGAAACTGCTATAAATAATAATGATTTCAATCATGTTTGTAACAAAATTTATAGATAATTAATTAATAAACAATTTCCTTTATTAATATTTTTAACAGAAGTCACCAGTTTTGTTTAATTTGACATTTTCTAACATAAATCACCACTATGATCTAGAATATACAATAATTTCTAACACAAAAACACAAAAAAACCCTATAAATAATAAAAATATCAAGAAATATTTATAACAAAAGTTGTAGGCAAGTAACTAATAAACAATTTACGTTAGTAACATTTTTACTTACAACACTACAGTTTTGCTGAAATTGACAATTTTCAATCTAAATCACCACTAAATCATAAAATTCACTATGTGTTCTGACACAAAAACCCAAATAACTCCTACAAATAATTAAAATATCAAAAATCTTTATAACAAATGTTGTAGATAATTAATCAATAAACAATTTATCTTAGTAACATTTTTTAATAGAACGCACCAGTATTGCTTAAATTGACAAATTCTAACCTGAATCACCACTGAGAACTAAAATATTCTAAGTTTTTTGACACAAAAACGCAAAACACTCCTATAAATAATAAAAATATCAACAAATGTTAATAACAAAAGTTGTTCACAATAACCTAACGCACATTTTATCTTAGTAATATTTTTTAATAGAACGCACCAGTTTTGATTAAATTGACAATTTCCAACCTAAATCACCACTAAATCTAAAAATTTACTATGTGTTCCGACACAAAAACCCAAAAAACTGCTATAAATAATAAAAATATCAAAAAATGTTTATAACAAATATTGTAGACAATTAACTAATAAACAATTTACGTTAGCAACAATTTTAATAAAACGTACCAGTTTTGCTTAAACTATCAATTTCTAACCTGAATCACCACTAAGAACTAAAATATCCTACGTTTTTTGACACAAAAACACAAAAAACTCCTATAAATAATAAAAATATCAACAAATATTAACAACAAAAGTTGTTCACAATAACCTGACGCACATTTTATCTTAGTAATATTTTTTCATAGAACGCACCAGTTTTGATTAAATTGACAATTTCCAAACTAAATCACCACTAAATCATAAACTTCACAATGTGTTCTCCCACAAAAACCCAAAAAACTGCTATAAATAATAAAAATATCAAAAATCTTTATAACAAATATTGTAGACAATTAACTAATAAACAATTTACGTTAGCAACAATTTTAATAGAACGTACCAGTTTTGCTTAAACTATCAATTTCTAACCTGAATCACCACTAAGAACTAAATAATCCTAAGTTTTTTGACACAAAAACCCAAAAAACTCCTATAAATAATAAAAATATCAACAAATGTTAATAACAAAAGTTGTTCACAATAACCTAACGCACATTTTATCTTAGTAAAATTTTTCTCTAAACTTAACCATTTTTACATAAACCACAAAAAACACACACAAAACATAAATAATTACCTGGAGACTTGTTGCGTTCGTTCTCAAGAAACAACGCGCTGTCTTTACTTAAATCCATCGCTTCCAATTTATCTAATAGCCCGTTAATTGTGTAGACTTTCATCCGAGCACACACGTCATCAACTCACTACTAATTAGCGTAATAATCACGCGCATAAAACGTAAAGACATAACTTAAACTGAACGCGTTCGAACCCAAGTCAAAACCAAACTAAATTCTTCACCAACAAAATAGAGTCCAGTGACTTAAAGTGACAATTAATTAAGTAAATCACTAATTGTTTAATTAATTTCATTCATGATACACTTAACAATAAACAATCAACGTTACCGCTGCTTAACCGTCGAAGAATGTTTGATTGTTTAACTGTTCAATTGTTTATTTATCATATCAACAAATTTTGTTTCATGAATCCACTTTGTTTGGATAAAACAAAAGCCAAACATGTTGAACAAAACAACGCGAAACAATTGAAAAAGTTTGTTGTTTTGTTTTTTACTTTTTTGTTTGATTTTATGTGTGTCCAGTTGTTGGTGTTTCCGATGGCGGTTGGCTCTTGACTGACAGTAGTCTCCCGGGGGCGGCAAACGCGAAGGCGCGCAACGGTTACCAACGGCGTCATTCAAGCCGTCACCACAACACCGCAACACCACATCATCACAAATCATGGAATTGTCGAATACAATCAAGCACTAAGTGTTCCAAACAATTCACACAAACGTCCCACGCGCCGAAGACAAACACAAACAATATTTATGGGGGAATTGAAATTATAAACTAATATAAATATTATTAGTGCGCGAATGGTTGGAAAGTAAACAATGCGCTAGTTGTTTATGGTTGTGGGGATTAATTTCATTTATTTATTGACGTTTTTATTGGAGATTGGAATTTAATATTTTTGATTATAAATAAAACATTACCTTTGACATTTGAAATGTCATTGAGTGATTTGTAATGTTGGATTTAACCTCAATATTGACTTTGTTTTTTTTTTTGTGTTTTTTTTTTAGAAAACAGTAAAAAATTATAGTAATTATTAAAATATAAAAAAAAGTTTATAATAAAAGTTGTAGATAATTTAATAATGAACAATTTTTCTTAATAACTTTTTTTTATAGAACGCATCAGTTTTGGTTAAATTAATGAAAAGTTACGAAAAGATTTAGTGTTACTTATAGAATTTACATGTTTTTATACACAAAATGACGTAAAACTAATATTAATAATTGAAATATTAAAAATGTTTATAATAAAATTTGTAGCCTATAAACTAATAAACATTTTATCTTAGTAAAATTTTTTTGTAAACAGTACCAGTTTGGTGAAAATCACAAAAGTTTAACATAAATGAAAATATTTTATTTTGTTTTTTTTTGTTAACTTTATGGTTTTTTTTCTAATTTGTTTGTAACTTAAACAAATTTTAAGATAAATTAATTATTTTTTTACTGAAACTTAGTTAATTAGTTCGTTTATTAATTGTTGTAAACGATACATTTTAATTTAAAACCCCTTCTAAGTAATTCACCCTCAAAATAGACCAAACAATTAAAAGTAAATATTCTAGGTTAAATTTTGTTTTGTTTTCTTTTTATTTATTCATAACTTTAACAATTTTAGAGACAAATTTATGAGTTTTTCATTAAAATATAGTCAACTAGTCCTACTATTAATTTTTGTAAAGAATAAAATTATAAATGTCATTGAGCAATCTGTAATGTTGATTTTATCCTCAATATTGTGATTTTTTATGTTTTGTAGTTTTTTTTTAGAAAAACATTAAAAAATGGTAGTAATTATTGAAATATAAAAAATGTTTATAACAAAAGTTGTAGATAATTTAATAAGAAACAATTTTTCTTAATAACTTTTTTTCATAGAACGCATCAGTTTTGGTTAAATTGATGAAATGTTACGAAAAGATTGAGTGTTGCTAATAGAATTTACTTGTTTTTATGCACAAAATGACGTAAAACTAATAATAATTGTAGCTCATTAACTAATAAACATTTTATCTTAATAATATTGTTTTGTAAACCTTACCAGTTTGGCAAAAATTACAAAAGTTTAACAAAAATGAATACATTTTATTTATTTTTTTTTTTGGTTAACTTTTTGGTTTTTTTCTAATTTGTTGATCATTTGAACAAATTTTAAGATAAATTAATAATTTTTTTACCAAAACGTAGCTAATTAGTCCGTTTAATAATTTTTGTAAACGATGCATTGTAATTGAAAACCACTTGTAAGTAATTCACCCTCAAAATAGACCAAACAATTAAAAGTAAATTTCATAAGGTAAATTTTGTTTTGTTTGTTAAATTTGTTTATAACTTGAACAATTTTAGAGATAAATTTATGTGCTTTTCACTAAAATATAGTCAATTAGTTTTACTATTAATTGTTGAAAAGCATACATTTTAATACCTTACCCCTTGAACGTTAGTCACCCTCAAATTTGACCAAACACTTTACAGTCAATTTCCTAAAATACACTTTATTTTATTTTATTAATTTGTTCATAATTTAAACAACTTTAAAGATATATTAATGATTTTATCTTTAAAACATAGCTAATTAATCGTACTATTTATGGTTTAAAACTATAAATTTTAATAGCCAGTCTTTTGTAATTAATTCGCTCTGCAAATTGAACAATTACTTCAAAATCCTCTTTTCATTTTAAATTTTGTTACGTTTTTTTTTAAATTAGTCATACTTTTAAGAATTTTTAAGATAATTTAATGAGGTTTGTACTAAAATATATTTAACTAGTCCTACTATTAATTTTGCTAAAAGAAAAATGTTATTAACCAACTCCTTAAGCGTAATTTACCTTCAAAGTTTACCAACTACCAACACCAAATAAAATACAAGTAATAATTAAAACACAAAAAATGTTTATAACAAAAATGTTGATAGTAACCTAACCTACAATGTACTTTAGTAACATTTTTTTGTAAGCCCTACCAGTTTTGTAGAAACAACACAAACTTAACTAGAATTAATAGAAATTTCTATAAACTTTACCACGTTTTTTGTCACAAAAACCTAAAAATTACTAGTAATAATAAAAATATCAAAAAAAGTTTATAACAAATATTGTAGTTAATAACCTAACCTACAATTTACGTTAATAACATTTTTTATAAACTTAACCAGTTATCCAAAAACCACACAAATTTAATTGGAATCAATACAAACTACAAAAAATTTTACCACGTTTTCTGTCACAAAAATCTAAAAAACTAATAGTAATAATAAAAACATCAAAAAATGTTTATAACAAAAGTTGTAGCTAATAACCTAACCTACAATTTACATTAATAACATTTTTAGTAAACTTTACCATTTTTGCAAAAACCACAAAAGTTTACCTAGAATCAATACAAATCACTATACATTTTAACACGTTTTTTGACACAAAATCCAAAAAAACTGCCAGTAACAATAAAAATATCAAAAAATGTTTATAACAAAAGTTGTAGCTAATAACCTAACCTACAATTTACATTAATAACATTTTTTATAAATTTAACCAGTTATCCAAAAACCACACAAATTTAACTGGAATCAATACAAACTACAAAAAATTTTACTACGTTTTCTGTCACAAAAATCTAAAAAACTAATAGTTATAATAAAAATATCAAAAAATGTTTATAACAAAAGTTGTAGCTAATAACCTAACCTACAATTTACATTAATAACATTCCTAGTAAACTTTACCAGTTTTGCAAAAACCACAAAAGTTTACCTAAAATCAATACAAATCACTATAAACTTTACCACGTATTTTGACACAAAACCCCAAATAACTGCTAGTAATATTAAAAATATCAAAAAAAGTTTATAACAAAACTTGTAGCCAATAAGCTAAACTACAATTTATCCCAATAACATTTTTCCTAAACCCCACCGATTTTATAAAAATTGCTAAAGAAACTCAAAATTGTACAAAACCACAAAAACACTACTATCATCACGTGTTCAACGGTAAGTCTACGTTACCACAACAAATTAATAAATTTCTAACCTCAATTTGAATCTATAATCTATAAAACTAAACAACAACCAACTAAAACAAAAAATTTAATTCCCTTCAATTGATTTCCTGAAGTTTTCTCATTTTCTCAATCCACTTCCATATTTCCCATCGTTATTTTGTTATACTCGGTATATAAGTGTAACAATCGTTGATAAATAATAAATAAAGTCCAGGTGCTATAGTTACCATGGCCTAATATACAATAAAATCAATTTCCGTTCGTCCAGCGCCGGCGGTCGGTTCCTCCTTTCCTACGTGTGCGCCGCCACCGCAGCGAATGAAAAATGCATGTGTAATAAAAGTGTGTTCGCCATCATCGTCGCCGCCATTGTAGCACACAGCAAGCATCAATTAAGTTTAGTTTATTGATGTGCAACAAATGAACAACTCACCTTCACACACAAAACAACGAACCAAATCAAATATGTGCGTCTTTCAAAGGTTATGTGTGGATAAATCTGTTCCATTACTGCTTGATTGAATATTTATTGAAAATATCAGTAAATAAACTAAATCTCTTTGCATGGAATTCATTTAATTAAATTTATGCCGTCGCCATTATCGAATAATGTCAAACGTGAGAAAATCATAAAAACTGAACGAATTTCATTTCTTTTATTCTGTTTTATCTGTTTTACCCTTTCGCTTTTTGTGCCAGCGTTGTGCATTTTTAATATACAATAAATATACAGCGTTATTATGTAGTTATTAAATATTTAATGCGGTTTTTCATATTAAAATATAATAATTTTTAAAATATTGACGTAAAATAATAATAATGCGGATAAAAAGCATAAAATTAATAGAATTCGCATGGAATAAGTTTAATTTATTAGTAAATAGTTTATTTTTTTAATTACTTGTTGTTTAAACTGTTGAAATTGTTTAAAAATAAGGTTTTTAAGTTTTGTAAAAATTATTTTGAATTTTATTTTAATTTGTGCATTTACTGTTGCCTATAGTGTTTTTGACACTAAACATTTTTTTTATAAATTTATAATTGACGTAATTATAAAGTTTTTCTATTGGTATAAATTAAATATGTATTTTTAAAAATTACTTACACATGGGAAGTAATTAATATGTTAATAACTATTGATATTTTTAATTTTAAATTTTTTTAGTTTAGGTTTGTTTATACTACGCCACCTAGTGGATAAAACTAGAAACATGAAAAATCGTTGTGAGTTGAAAGTAGATAACTGAAATGTTTAGTCTTGTTCAACGTATAAAATAAATTTTACTAAATTTTGTTATATTACGAGGCTGTAATTAATTGATAGGATATTTAATTAGCTTTAATTTGGTGTTTAACAATATTATTTAACTGTTGTTTTATATTAAATGATAATTTGTAAAGTGTGTAACGTTGGTTGCATATATTACAAGAACTTCATGATGCTAAAGATGTTAAATCAAGTAAAGATTTTTGCACCATTTCACTTTTTTAGTTTGTTTTACTTATATTAATTATAGTTAAATTATGAGCTTTAGACTATTAAATAGTTTATTTAATTAGCTTTAATTTAATATATAATAATATTTATTTATTTATTACAAAATAGTAAAAAAAATTAAAAAACTATAGGAAAGCTTAATTTGGAGGAGTAAAAATTAAAGTCTGATGCATGTTTTATAGCCTGTAGAATTTATAGTAACAAAATATTAGAATTTCGGGGAAAGGGAATGGATAGCTAATTTAATTAGCTTTATTTTGGTATATAACAATATTACTTAGACTGTTTTTGTTTGTTGTTACATGTTAAAATACAAACAAAAAGTGTAGTTTGCAAAAATAACAAAAAATATTTTGTGCAACTTTAACACCATGTAAAATTTAAACTAAATAATTGTTAATTATCTGATAGGAACTATACGATAGGAAATTTAATTGGCTTTAATTTTATATTTAGCAACATATGATAATTTTGGTTTATTTGGTAGGAAAATGTAAAAAACTAACAAAATGCATTGTTTGTAAAAGTAAATATTAAAGTATTTTGCATTTAATATACCCAATAAAGTTTATACTAAACAAATGTGACAGTTTACAGTATAACCATTTGATAGATTATTTAATCAGCTTTAATATAATGTATAACATTTTTTTTAAATTTACATTTATTTGTTGTTAAAATCAAAGAAAACTAATAAATAGTATAGGTTTTAGTTGTAACAAAAAATAATTCTACAATTTTAACACCTTGTACAATTAATACCAAACAATTTGTGATTATTTGGTAAAAACCATTCGATAGGGAATTTAATCAGCTTTAATGTTATGTATAACAATCTAATTTATTTGTTGTTAAAATACAAGAAATCTAACAAAAAGCATAATTTGCAGTTGTAACAAAAAAATGTTCTACAACTTTAACACCTTGTAGAATTTATACCAAACAATTTATAATTATTTGGCAAAAGCCGTTCGTTAAGGAATTTAACCATCTTTAATGTTATGTATAACAATCTAATTTATTTGTTGTTAAAATACAAGAAAATTAACAAAACATATAATGTGCAGTTGCAACAAAATAAAGTTTTGCAACTTTAACACCTTGTAAAATTTATAGCTAATAATTTATAATTATTTGGTGAACACCATTCGATAGGGATTTTAATCAACTTTAATATTATGTATAACAACCTAATTTATTAATTGATAAAAAACAAGAAAATTAACAAAGAGTATAATTTGCAGTTGTAACAAAAAAAAGTTCTATAACTTTAACATCTTGTAGAATTTTCAACAAATAATTTATAATTATTTGGTAAACACCATTCGATAGGGAATTTATTTAGCTTTAATGATATGTATAACAATCTAATTTATTTGTTGTTAAAATTCAATAAAACTAAGAAAAAGTATAATGTGCAGTTGCAACAAAATAAAGTTTTTCAACTTTAACACCTTGTAGAATTTATACCAAACAATTTATAATTATTTAGTAAAAACCATTCGATAGGGATTTTAATCAGCTTTAATGCAATGTATAACAATCTAATTTATTTGTTGTAAAAATACAAGAAAAATAACAAAAAGTATAATTTGCAGTTGTAACAAAAAAAGTTTTCAACTTTAACACCTTGTAGAATTTATACCAAACAATTTTTAATTATTTGGTAAAAACCATTCGATAAAAAATTTAATTAGCTTTAATATTATGTATAACAATCTAATTTATTTGTTGTTAAAATACAAGAAAATTAACAAAAAGTATAATTTGTAGTTGCAACAAAAAAAAGCTTTTTAACTTTAACACCTTGTAGAATTTATATCAATTAATTTTAAATTATTTAGTAAAAACCATTCGATAAAGAATTTAATTAGCTATCATTTTATGTAGAACAATTATTATTATTTTGTTTATATATCTTGTTAAATTACTAAAAATTAATAAAAAGCATAATTTAAAAAACAAAAATAAACAAATTGTAATTATGTTTAATTCAAAATTTATTAATTTATTAAAAAAGAAGTAAAAACATTTTGAATATTTTTGTGTCCAATATGTGTGCTTATTATCCGCCTTATTGGGCAGTCATAGCTTGTTGCATATCATGACTAGCCGAACTGGTCGTCTCGTCCAATACGAAGCCAGTATCAGTCTGCATTTCTGATGACGTCATGCGCGCTTCACGCAAAATGGTGGACACCGCTTCCGGCGCGTACTGCTCCACCATATCCAACAACTGCTCGGAATATCCCGGCGAATAATATCGCACAATCTCATCCGGAAAGCAGGCGTTAATCAAGGTTATGTGCTCCATCAACGCCGACCCAGGCTCCGCCTCAATTTCTTGTATTTTCTTCAACGCACCGGAAGTGACGAACATCCGGCGTGCTTTTGGGTCATGCGGTAAGATCTAAAACAAAACAATATACACAAAAATATACAATATACAAAACAGCACCAAAAAGAGGCGTGGTTTAAGCTTAAAACTAGGTTAGGTTTTCTGTTGCTTTTGTTTTTGTGTTTTGTTTGTGATTTTTGACATTCCACGCTATGGATCGATGCGCAACGCGTCAGTACGACTGCTGACGGCGGCAGTGGTGTTTGTGTCGCTGTGCACACCGCACGTGCCACACGCCGCCTCCGACACCACAAAAATCGTGATAATCTAATAACGATAATCTAATATTCAAAACCCAACCAAACAAAAAACAAAAGAAAAAACAAAACGGTAATTGTTTAGTGTCGCCACAACCGAAAACAAATGAGCGACGATAGGTTAATACTGCTCGGGGAACGCATCAAATTAATACATTTACATACACAACAATCAACCGCCCCCGATACGAGCAAATCTAAAACAACATCTAACCAAGAACAACAAACGAATCTAATAAAAAATAATGTGAATAAAGTGCGTAGAACACAAACCGCAGTGCCTTCGCCGCCGCACGGAGGCGGCGCACGGCGGTGCTATCCCAACGTCAAGGTATACAATCTCACCGAGTCATCCGCAATCGACGTCTACTCGTACAACGAACGCATTGGTGCTATACGTAAAGCCGGCGGCGTCGACGACCTGCGCCGCCTCCAACAACGCTACCATTTCCACCCACAACCCACCGTCAAACAAGGTTGTCACTTGTCCACATACGAAACACACAAGCGGTATATTTCTGGATTAAATCGCAAAAAACTGAATGACCTTGACAAGATGTACCACAACGTGTATGAAACGCATTGGAATTTGACGTAACCTCAACATAACCTTGAAGCAAGTAACTAGTATTTGACAGCCACTCATTGCAATGCACAATCCAGCCAATGACAATCGCGACCACCAGTTGCATCGCCAGATGTCGTCGCAGTCGCATTCGTCGACGACACCGTGCGACAACGCGCGCTGCAATCGGTGTCATCCGCCGCAGGAGAAGGTCGATCGTAAACATTTGCGTGACACCCTGTATACTGAAATCTTTCAACGCCATCGTCGCTCGATTTTTGCATTCGCGTCCTTTCTGCGGATGTTAAAGTCACGGAAAGCTAACTACAACGTGATCAAACAGGATCCCACGGATTTGGATTGATTGCACGTGTTGTTCATTGCCAAGAAATGCCTAAATGTGTGCCCAAACATAACCAAACTTTTGTTACCATAACCAAACATAATCGAATTGTCAAACAAAAAAACAAATGCTGTTTTGTTTGTTTTGAGTTGAGAGTTAAAACAAAACAAAAACTAATCGAGAAATGCCAAAAACAAAACAATGACTTATCTGTCATTGTCAAAATTTATTATTATTATTATTATTATGAGAAGATTTTGTATGAAATGTTTAAATAATTCGTTTGATTGTTGCACTTTTTGTACGAGTGTATGAAATGCATAAGAGAAATTGATGTTAGAGCTTGGCGCAGTGGAAAACAAAATGGAGGATCACGGTATATGTAATATTTGGATATTAGTGAGATGTAATATAATTATTGTAAAATGTAATTTACTATTGTGTACATTCAGATAATGCACCTTACATTTTTATATACCAATTGAATAATAAAAGTTTTTGAAGAATTTTTTTTGTGTGTTGTTTTTTCTTTGTTGTAAAGTTTAACTGCTTGTAGAATTTAGGTTATGAGATTTTAACCTATGAGCTTCAGACTATGGGATAGCTTATTTGATTAGCTTTAATTTGATATATAATAACAATTATTTATTTATTGTTAACTAGTGAAAAAATAGAAAAAACTATAAAAAAACATAATTTGGAAAAGTAAAAAATTAAGTCTGATGCATTTTATACATCCTGTAGAATTTATACTAACAAAATATAAGAATTTGGGGTATAACGATGTGATTGCTTATTTAATTAGCTTTAATTTGATGTATAACAATATTAGTTATACTATTTTGTTTGTTGTTAATCTTTAAATAACAAACAAAAAGTAAAATAAGTAAAAGTAACAAGAAAATATTTTGGACAACTTTAACACCTTGTGGAATTTATATAAAATAATTGTTAATCCTCTGGTAATTGTTATTCGATAGGAAATTTAATTGGCTTTAGGTTTTTGTTAAGTATTATTTGTTATTTTTTGTTTGATTATTGAAGAAATGTAAAAAACTAACAAAAAGCATTTTTTGTAAAAGTATAAATTAAAGTCTTTTGCACCTTTTATACTCTATAAAATTCTTACTAGACAGGTGCTGTATTTAACAGTATAACCATTCGATAGCTTATTTAATCCGCTTTAAATTGATGCATAACAATATTATTTAATCTCTTTTTGTTTGTTGTTAATCTTTAAAAAACAAACAGAAAACATTTCTTGCAAAAGTACTAAGAAAAACTTTTAGACAATTTCAACACTTTGTAGAATTTAAACAAAACAATTGTTTATTCTCTAGTAAAAACTATTCAATAGGAAATTTAATTGGCTTTAATTTTATATCTACCCACGTATGTTATTATCTGTTTAATTAGTGAGAAAGTGTAAGAAACTAACAAAAACCATTTTTTGTAAAAGTATAAATTAAGGTCTTTTGCATCTTTTAAACTCTTTAGAATTCTTATTATCAAGGTATGACATTTAAGAGTATAACCATTCAATAGCTTATTTAATCTGCTTTAATTTGATGTATAACAATATTAATTAATATATTTTTGTTTGTTGGTAATCTTTAAAAAACAAACAGAAAACATTTTTTGCAAAAGTAATAAGAAAAACGTTTAGACAATTTTAACACCTTGTAGAATTTAAACAAAACAATTGTTAATTATCTAGTAATAACTATTCGATAGGGAATTTAATTAGCTTTAAGTTAATATATAGCAACATTTGATATTTTTTGTTTAATTAATGAAAAATTAACAAAAACCTAACAAAAAGCAAATTCTCCATGAGTTTGTCGTAAGTACTGAGCGGTATTTTTAGGTTAAAAATAAAGAATTCAAAGACATTAAAAATTTTAAAAATAAAAAGAAATTACCCGTGTATATTGGCCTAAAATATACTTCAACATCGTAGGCGGAGCATCCAGAATCAACGGCTCTAACGCGGCGACAACCATACACTTCTGCAACACCTGCTTCAACGCATTCTTTGCTTTCTCCTGCAAATCCTGACTAACATCTTCACTATTATAAATCGCCATAAGCTTCGGAAAAATATCCCTGGACGCAATAGCTTTGGCATGCTCCGGACTATGTTTCCCCGTCTGCCCCAACGACCACACCGCCACCGCCACCAAAGTCTCATCAGCCGAATTCAACGCCTCCGCCATAATATCCACTCCCCTGCAATTGATCACCGACAAACCAATCTGATCATTCTGCCCAGCCATGTACCCAATAGCAACAAAACACGGAATCTTCTCCTCGTCCGTGCACCGCGTACTTGAAATACATTCCAAGATGGCGCCGATTCCTCCTAAATTGACCACCATCTGCGACATGGACAAAGAATGCTTCACCACATCCCTCACCAAGGTGGCAGCACCTTTCCGTACTTTAGCATCCGAATGAGCCAAATGCACCAACGCATTCGGAAACGTATTACACTCCACGACAGTTTCCGCCATATCCAAAGAATGTTTCGCGATATTCGACAACGTATTGAACACAACACGTTTTAATTTGGTGTCGGGATTACCAATAGCTTTGGCCAAATGAGGAATAGCACCACAATCAGCAACGTGTTGTGCGAGTTGCATAGAATGTTTACTTATATCCGCCAAAACAGACGCGGCAACCTGTTTCATGTTAACTTCCGGTTCTTGCAGGCACAAAACAATCGAAGGAATTGCCCCAGCGTCGATTACAGACTGAGCTAAGTCTTTGTTATGTTTAGCTATGTAACCCACAGCACACAACGCGCTTTCCTTAACCTAAAAATAAACCAAACCATAAACAACAACATATAGCAATAAAGTGAGGTTATATTAGGTTACCATCGGTTCAAAATCACCCATAGCAAAAATCAACGCGTTTAGTCCCCCAGCTTGGATCAAAGCTTCCGCTGACGTTGAGTCATTCTTACAAATTGAT
This sequence comes from Atheta pasadenae, assembly GCA_030264155.1. Taxonomy (NCBI): domain Eukaryota; kingdom Metazoa; phylum Arthropoda; class Insecta; order Coleoptera; family Staphylinidae; genus Atheta; species Atheta pasadenae. Next base: position 2,463 of record JARJDS010028401.1, on the reverse strand, counting down.
CGAATCACGTACAAAACCGATTTTTTTATGTGTTTCTAAAATATGTAAGATTATTATTAGTTTATTGGTAAATTTCTGCATTAAAACACAAAAACAATTACTTACATTCGGTGAATCTAGTTCTCCAAGTAAAGTGGGTAATAAATTCGAATTTAACGTGCTTGCCGCCGCCTGGGGGTTGGATTCTAGCAATCGGCCTAAAGCCACAGCTGCACATTGTCTTATATTGGGGCACACATCATTTAATAACGGCTGCAACAAATCTAAACCACAAAATAAGATGAAAATCAAAAATTTAAGCTTTACAATTTTAAGGTTAAGTTAAACAAGAAAGCAAGAAAAGGTAATTACCCATAACATTAGCTTCGTATAAACTATCTAAATTAGCAGGTTTCAAAGCTAATTCAGCTACGGTTTGAGTGAAAACCGTTCTGGCTTTTTGGTAACTTTGAAAAACTTGTAAAACAGCACGTGAACCCATGATTTCTTCGGAATTTGTTAAAAATTACACAATAACCTTGTATATTTTATGTTTATTATAAATATTTACGTCAAATATGACGTATTGGTAATGTTTTTACATATTTCAAGTTTTAATTGTTGCGGAAAACAATGAAAATTAACGAAAATTGTGAGGATTATTCAAAAAAATTATTGAAAATTTAGTTCGGAATTTCACCGATAGGGTGAAACTAAGCACTGTTTACAGTTCACAGGTTACTTCATCGACTTTGCTCCACACGATTTTTAATCAAAAAAACTAATTAAAAACATAAGAAAATGAATAAACTATTGTGTAAACCAACAATTAAAAGCTTTATTAATGTAAGTGACAAATAATTTATTAATAGTAATGTTTTTTGTATGAATTATGGTTGTTTTTAATTTTTATTTGTAGGTTAGACTGTTTTCATCGAAAGATATTCCTAAAAATATTCTTCAGGATAATATAACAGCACATAATCAAACAGAACATGGTTCTGTGTATGATAAGAAGCCTTTTAAAATGACTTTAGAAGCGAACAAAAATTATAATTGGTGTCTGTGTGGAAGATCAAAAAAACAACCTTTCTGTGACGGAACACATAAACATGCACAGTTAAAGATAAAACAAAAGTATGTCATGATTCATGATTTTTTTTAGTTAAGTCTTGTTTATGATTAATAATTTATTATATAATTCTTATTTTTAGGCCAATTAGGTTTGCAGTCGCTGAAACAAAAGATTATTGGCTTTGTAACTGTAAACATACAGCAAACCGACCATTTTGTGATGGCACACATAAACAAGAAATAGTTCAAGATCAAACTTCTATAGTCAGGCAGTAGCCTCTATGTAAAACTAATTAAATAATGTAGAAATTAAATTTAATAAATTTATTATAAAAGATTGTCATTTGTCAAAACAACACAAAACAAAAATCCCTAGAAGTTACCTGTAATCCCCTAGGTTTTTTGTGTTCAACAAAACACAACGTAACCTAAAACTGTAGCGGCACTGCGTCTTTTGCACTCTTCGTCGCACGCAAAAACGATACAAATCAACGAATCGCCTCGCGAAATTAATAAAAAAAACTATCTATTTTGTAACAATGGTGAGTAATATTTGTTAATATTTTACCTTAATCATACTGTATCTTAATGTTTGTGTTTTGTTTTTTTTGGTCCATGTAGGCTCACACCATTCTTCTTGTGCAGTCCGGCAGTAATCCAAAAACTCGTACGTATTCCGATTACGAATCTGTGAATGAATGTATGGAAGGTGTTTGTAAGATCTATGAAGCGCACTTGAAACGTCGAAATCCTAACACGCCTACAATTACATACGACATTTCACAGTTGTTTGATTTTGTTGATCAATTAAGTGACTTGAGTTGTCTTGTGTACCAAAAATCTACTAATACCTATGCTCCATATAATAAGGAATGGATTAAGGAGAAGATTTATGTTCTGCTCAGGCAGGCTGCAGGGAGTTCAGACTGATTGCACATAAATTGAATTAATAAATGGTAAGGTGATGATGTGGATGAATGAACTCAAAGAGACAAAGCTGGGAGGCCAGTTGCATTACAATTAATAAGATATTGTATTTTACGAGTAAATTTTAAGTTCAACTACTACAAAGTATATGGTTTGAGTTGATTTTTACTAAAACATCTGGTATAAGTTAAATAAAAACCCTACATTTAAAGATTCTTTACTCATACTTGTTAAATAAATTTATTTAATTTTGATTTGTTTTGTTTCTTTTATATGTGTTGTGATATGTTTGTGAATGAAACGCTCCGTATAACTAATTGTAATTAAAGGGGTTTATTTGTAATTAACTGAAGTATTATCTAATGAAAACAAAATTTAATTATTGCGGATAGTTTTGATGATATTTAACAACAAAGTAAAAGTTTTAAATTTTATTTTTTTTAATTTACTACCTAAATACTAATCAGGACTTTGATATTAATT
>JARJDS010028400.1:0-21420 GCA_030264155.1 Atheta pasadenae | reverse complement strand
TTGGATCAATTATGAATTTTATACAATTGTATTTTATTTTTGTACACGGTAATGACTGTTTAAATTGTTCTTGTCTTTCATTCTAGTGATGTCTCAGAATTTTAGTTACTATGGTGACTATTTATTTATTTTTATAACTTGACATTTGTATTTTATATTGTATACACAATATTATCAAAACTAAATGTTATTATACCACTAAAATTGAAACTTGTGTTATTGTCTTTTACCTTTTTTACGTTTTTTACTTACGTTATGTATTTTTGGTGAAANATTTTCGTAGGTTGGTAACTTAAATTATGTATTTTTAGTGAAAACGGTACGAAGCTGAATGGCTTAATGTATAAGGATGTTGCCTCTCACCCAGGTGGCACGGGTTCAATACCCAGCGGCTGTGGGCTTTTTAGAAGTAAAAAATTCTGAAATATAATTCAGAAGTAATAGAATAATATACCATAAATCAATGGGAACAATATATAATTCAAGTTCAAAATAAATAGAAAAAGGAATGTACAGAAATGAATAGCAGGAAATACGATAAATGGAGAATCTAATACAAAGAACCAGACGAACAATTCTTTTGAATTTTTCAGGAAAAATTTTGACAGTCTCCCCTTTAAGATTGTTGAGGAGGCGAGGTACGTCCAGGTACGTCCACCAACGATGCCCGCCCGATCTGCAGTGTTTCCACCCGTCGATTTTCGTTGCCACAAGGCCTCGGTTTAGTGGGGAAGAATTTGTTGTTTGTGGGAGAAGTTGCAGGAACGTATTTTACAATTTACATTTTTAAATTTTAATTTATAAGTTCGGACACTTGGACTTGGAATATTTTTCAATTCCCAATTCCATTATAACTAAGCATTACTTGTTTTCAAAAAATCAAAATATTGATCAACTTTGCGCGTCAAAATAATACACTTTGGGGATGTTTTATGAATTGAATTTGGTCATAGGATAAGGCACAACTCTTAAACTGTGTAAGAGAAATTAGGGAAGTGAATTTGAGAATCATGGGAAAAAGTTATGACCAATTTTCAAAACGGGGTTTGAAAAAAACGAAGACATTGCCCAACTTTGAAGGCTCAAATAAAATACGATAAATCACCTCTCTTAAACTGTATAAGAAAAATTAGAAAATTGAATTAATTTCGTAATTTCAGTTCAGGTCAAAAACATTGGTGTATGTTTGGTTGCCTAACTACTCGTTGTAATTGGTTCAATATTGAAAAGTAAACTACATTTTCTTTATGCCTTGTTTATTACCAGTATTCTTGCTTATACAGATTAATCATTACATTATATTACAGTATGAATTACATTTTTATAATATATCGTATTTATAATATCAGTTTCATCAATTGTTATATCATACATACTATATGCAACCAGCAGAAAAAACTGTCATTATTAAACCGCCAATAAAACTCAGCGTAGAGAATGTTTAATCGTTTAATTGAATGGTGGATAGTGTAGAGATATAACCAAGGATTACAAATCAAATTTTCTGCCCTTCTTCAAACAGAAACAACACTAATTGAATAATATTTAATTATCCGAAGCAACATTTAACCGCTGCTGCGTTAAAATAGCAACGTCAATCATAACTTCTTGTGTTAGTAATTCAACAACGTCATACTTTAAACTCTCCTCAAAGGCATACAATATACTGGTATCATACAACATCATTTTACTTTGTGCTAAAGCTAATACGCAATTACGAATCCTTGCAATGGTTTCTCGCTCCCCACGGGACACAACCTGTTCAAGATTTTGTGTAAAACCTCCCACATTATCCTCTTCCTGATTAACAAGAGGTGAAATCCAGATAAAACCATTGTTACCCAAAATAACACTGGCTCCAATTGAAAGATTATGAAAACGAGTTTTACTTCGTTTTATCAGTGCTGGAAATACTTTTAATAACACTCCTTGTGATAACTGCAAATATTATTATTACATTTAATACTAAATATTTTAAACTTGATTTTAAGTCTTACTTTGCCATATTTTAAACTTCTAGTATGCAATGAAAGTGAACCATCAGAAAATACATTTTGGACTTCTGCACTAATCAAGTCACCTTCCTGGAGATATTTTCTCATCATATGTTCATCTTCTGCAGATCGCCTTCTCTAATAAACATTATTTGATTATAGTGAAATTATTAATGTCTAAACTATTTGAATACATACCAATTCACCACCTGGTAAATTTACTGATGACAACAAGAGTATGGAGTCTAATCTTGAATTAGTCTCAACTTTCCAACGTTTTTGTTGCACTTCAGTGATTCTCCCAACAATAACATCACCAATTTCGCCATTGTATCTGCTTTTTAATGGTTTTACTGATATTAATTTATTTACTTCTTCTTTGAGCCCTGCTACAGAAGATTTTAAGCACCCATCAGACTCATATGTACCATGGCCTCTAAAAAGGATGTCAATTAATTTATAAACATGGATTGCAATCTTTAATATTTCTTACTTCATTAATTCATTTTGTTCAGTAATAACTTCTCCTGGTGTAAAAATTCTTGGAATGCGTTGATTCGAAGCTATTGATGGGTTAACTCGTTCGCTGGCTAAATAAATACAAATTTTCTTTAGCTTTTCAGACTTTTCTTTAGTGTGAGACATTTTTTCAAAGTTTCTGATGAAAACTCATGTGTTGTTTTGAAAATATTAGGTTATGACCCGTTATGACATTACATGACATTGCATGACATTGTCATCAACTGTCAACAGTAAAACATTATCAGAATAGTATCAAGAATAATGTTCTAAATATATTTTAAATTTAGTTATTAGAAATAAAATAATATAAAACTAACTATGGCTTAATTTTTTATAACGTTTTACACGTTGTTTCTAAAGAATAAATAATATTTAAAATAAAAGAAATTTAAACTTTATTTTATAAATTCAATCCTTAACAAACGTTGTCATTGGTCGTCATGAACTGTCATTAACGGTCATTAACGGAAAACCCCTGATTCAACTATATTGAATGATATTGAATGATATTGAACAATATTTTACCGCCTAAATTATAAACGTTGGTTATTTACTTCAATTTACAAATACCTCAGTGTTACAAAGATTAACCATTTAATTAAAGAACTAAAATAGTTAAAATGGGTTTAAAACGTGGAGCTTTAATAGTCCTCGAAGGCGTAGATCGATCAGGAAAATCCACACAATGCCGAAAACTCGTTGAAACACTGAACAAGAAGAATTTATCAGCAGAATTATTTGTCTATCCGGATCGAAGTACAGTAACTGGCCAAGTAATTAGTAAATATCTGTCTGACAAAACCTGTAAACTGCATGACAAAGCAATCCATATGTTGTTTGCTGCTAATCGATGGGAAAACTCTGACAAAATGATAAAATTACTGAAGAATGGGGTCACAATTATAGTGGATCGATATTCTTACTCTGGAATAGCATACTCAGCAATAAAAGATGGTAACTCACTTAAGTATGATTCTAATTTTTATATTAATAATTTTTTGGTTTTGTTTAAGGAATGGACATTGAATGGTGTAAAACGCAAGAAAATGGCCTTCCAAAACCAGATGCTGTCTTCCTACTCACCTTAAATGAAGTGGAGATGAATAATAGGCCTGGTTTTGGTAATGAACGATATGAAAAAGAAAGCATTCAAAAACAAGTGTTGGAAGTGTTTCATAAATTAAAAGATTCAACATGGGTAACTGTAGATGCAGGTGACACTATTGATATTGTACATGATCGATTGCTCACAAAAATTCTTAAAGTAATGAATAATGCAGCTGATAAAAAGTTAGAAACATTGAATTTTAATTTTAATGGCCAAGAGAAAGGCATTTTAAGGAATAGTAATATCATAAATGACAATGGAACGGTTTAGAACAGAGAATATTTTAGAATTTGTTCATTCCATGTATGATGATTGTATTGTAATAAGATAGCACAAGTTTTTAAAATATCAATTTCATTGTCGAACTTCTTAAGGCATACATGAGCGTCAAATGTGATAAATATATACAAAAAAACACAAAATTTCACTCTGACATGTCTCAATTCGATAAAATAAATATAAATAAGTATACCGCTCTTAAGTCTTAAGTGTCTGTGTATAAATATTAAATATTATAAAAATATCGTTGTATAAAAACGTTACTTATAACTAACATCGTACTACCAGATTTGATGTTTCGATTTCTTACCGTCACAAGTTATCGATCGCTAAGCGTACGACTTGTAACAATCAGAATCGAGACATCAAAGAGATTAAAAGTCGCACAAACTGCGCAGTCCCACCACCTGATAAAACCAAGAGATCACCAGCCACCGACCCGAAAATTACTTACAATTACAAGTTACATTTGTTTTTTTTTTCAGCATACATATTGTAAATCATTAAATCATAACATGATTAATAATCATTGAACTTCAAAGTAACTAAGTGTTATTTGTTTTTGTTTAAATTATTTTTGATGTCTCTATTCAAGTTACCTCTATTTTTAACAATTGTCTTGATGAATGATTAGAGAACTCGATAGAAAGACCAAAATTTATAAATTAAATAGAGTATTTGATCTTCAATCTTCAAAAAAATGAATTGGCGTTGTTTGTTCTTAGTACTAGGCTAGATGTTTGCCTGGATTAAGCCATTTCTTCATGTAATAGCAGAATACTGTGCTGATGTAGAGTAGAACAAGTAATGCACATGTTACTCCAAGTGCGAGAACAGATGTTTTTGTTGGGCATGGTTCAATAATCGTCACAGTCTTGTCTGAAAAATATGGTTTAGGATTAGTAACATATTTATTAAATGTTTATTTGGTTTAATACCTCTGTTGAAGTCAGTACCAAGATCACCACTCTTCAAAAATTCAGATTGTTTCTCATCGCCAAAGTCTAGAACTAAGATTTCTTGACTTAAAGTCATGTCCTCTTCTTTTTCTTCTTTCTCTTCTGTTGCATTCAAGGACCTCTTCCTTCTGCCCCATGATTCCAGACTTTCACGACCCCATTCACACACAGCCTTTAATAAAATTTGTATTTTAGTTGAAATTTAAATTATTTTGAGGTTAGAAAATACAAACCGCTTCGCAAGGTCCGAGGCAATATTTAACGTTGCATTGGAATATGACACCATAAGATTCAGTAAATCTGAAGGCTTCGTAAACAGATTGCAATGCATTCCCATCAGGTGTGAAGGCTGGGAATATTGTAGGATCCACTGGGCAACCATCATCATCAATGATTTGGAATGTAGACTTTGAGTCCTTGGCCATTGCGACACAGGATCGAGCAAAGATGCCATAAGGAGCTAGAAATATAAAATTTTGTAATTCAAGTAAAATAAATAAAAATAAATATAACTTACTATCTTCAGGAATTTCAATTCTGAATGTAAGTTTGTCTCCAATTCTGACTGTTTCCACTTCACGAGCACGACTGTCAAGAATACGAATCCTTGGTGGAGGCGCTTCCGGCGCCGATGTAATGCTAATCATTTCAGGATCTCTGCAAAACAAATATTAATCGGTTAGCGTTGAAGTACTCTAATTTATTTAATTTTTATCACAAAAAATCTCACCTAATGGGCATCATTCCGAAAGTGATGTTCTTGGAGCTCATGTCGTACGTGCACTTCACCTTGTAGATCTTATCCGCTTTGGTCATTACGACGCTGTGATGCTGGAGCACGACGGTGTTGCTGTAGACGCCGATCTGCAGCAAAGAGGAAAATTGCGAGTTGAATCGAGGCTGAAGGTCGTTAGGAAATAACGCGATTGCGGCGATTGTCACTTACCACCGACTGTGTGTTGCAGTCCTGGCCGTTCATCGTGAGGTCCAATCTAAAGAGATCGCTATTGATAACGTCTACGTTGCACGTCTCCGACCTGCCCAGCGCGTAGATGCGTCCGTTGAATGGCTTGTTCGTGCGCACTTGCACTGCGATCTTCGTGTCTTTGCAATTTACCGAAACTAAGGCAAAAAATTCAAGAAATTAAATAACGAAAACCAAAAAAGACACACACATCCATTAACACAAAAAAAACCTGATGAAAAACAAACAAGTTGAATCAAGTTACATCAACGGTAAAAAACAAACAAAAAAACAATTTACCATCGTAACATGTGCCAGTTTTATCGCAGTTTGCATCGCTTCTAGTGAGGTTGTTCAAAGTCGGGTCTTCTTGCGTTTCGAAGACTACCGGCAGCTGGTTGTCGCCTGTCGTCGGTCCTGATTCTAACAATTAACACATTTCACATAAATACATTTTCAAAAATTACAAATTATCCTACGTACTCTCACAAACATTTTCAAAATATTGTCCAATTCTATCTCCGTTATCAATTAAAGGACGTTCCGCATTCAAATAAGTGCTAGGACCATCCGGAAGTGTCTTGTGATCCAGGTGGAAAAGCTGACAGTTGTATTGCGAGCCCTGCGGCGATCCCTTGTACAAGAATGAACGACACAAGAATTCGTTCTCAATTTCACAAGCAAGACGGCACGCAGATTCACTGGTCACTTGCAATTCTTTATCCGTGTAGTAGTGTAATCCTGCATATTGGCTGACCTTGTCATCAGCAACCCCAATCTTCGGCGTGGCAAACAATCTGTTTCCTTTACAAGCTTGGTTACCTTTGATGCATAAATTCTCAAAGTAATCCACGCCTTGCGCATCCACAAACTGAACGAATTGTCCAGTGGTACGTCTATCAGCATCACTAAGTTGACATTGAAGAGTTACGTAATTGTATTCTGCAGACCGACAGGTAAACCGATGCTAAACACAACAAATAAATTAATCCACCATCTAATACAGAAGTTAAAAAAATTAATAAACACAAACCTCATTAAGACAAGCCGCAAGACACGCTTCCTTCGTCGATGTGTAAATAAGCGCGTTGTCTAACCCTCGAATCATTTTATTCGGGACGCGTTCAAAGGACCAAGGACGCAGACAAACATTTTCGGAACGCAATTGCAACTTTGTCATGTAATACATATTGACCGAGCGTTGAGGCGTTGCGCTTGGATTGTTCGAAGAGGTTTCATTCTGCAATTGACAGAGTGTCTCCTGCTTGGGTATGAGAGGATTTAGGACGAAACTGAAAGCTGCAGCTTGACAATCAGCTTCTTCACGACACCATCCCTGGCATTCATACAAAGACAGATTTTTCACGGTGTAATACGTAGTGCCTCGATAGTCAAAATCCGTTAGTTTTTCGAATGCTATTCTTGCTGTAAAAATAAAATAGAAATCGTGAATTATCATTTTTTCTTTGTCTTTTTTTGGTTATGTTGGTTTTGTTGGTTATGTTGGTAACGCTTGGTAATACGTGCAACTTGATATTAGTTTGCTTTATACTCGAACGTATAGTGTTGCACTTTATGTAGGGTTAGTTAACCGGACCGCATGCAAATTAATTTATTAAGTGCTGTTTATGCACGACCTACGCTCATAATTCAAAGCTGGTTGCTTTCGCTTGGGATTAAAATTAAAATTCATTAGAAACGAGCCAAACACGCCATGGTAAACCTTACTAACCCTTGTAGAGATAGTTAGTTAGTTAAATATATATAAATATTTACTACAAACTATTCACGTGATGATTTTGTGCATTAATTACTTAATTAGTGCGTGCGTAAATAAAATAATGTCTTACCTAAGGTACCTTCTATACTAAGGACTAGTAAGATTGTCGTTGCTATCGTGATCTTCATCTGCAAACAAAGAAAACCAAACAATTATAATTGAATCCCATTCTTTTCTTCTATAGTAAATTATTTGAATGTAGTCATGTCGTAAATTAATGTCTCAATGTCAATGTCTTTACGTCTCAATGTCGTTAACTGTATCTTTAGTTCTTGTGTGTGCACAAACAGCTTGTGCCATTTTCTACCTTGAATGTGAACGACGAGCAATAACGTTAACCTGCGTTACGTGACGTTTTTGCCATCTTCGGTAAACGAATAAACCCAGAGTCTCAAGATTGTACAGTTAAATTTTAAGCATGTACTACATTACCTCGTCTTCGGCCGCAGTGCAAGAAAACGTTGGTTGTTTAACAAAACGCGTAAAACGTAAAATAACGCACGAGCAACGGCGAAAAACAACGTTAAATTCCTAGCGTTCATTTTCGCTAAATGTAAATTGTGTTTGTTACACTTTACAAAACTAAGTCTTGCGTGCTTTTGGTGGAGTAAAAACAATGTTGTTGCATGTTGTCGTGTTGTCTATTAGTCACTTGTGTATTTTAATGTCGCCAATTCGCAGGGGACGGATGGACAATGCGTGCTAGCAAAAACGACTTGCAGACGAGCAACTTAACGCCCATTATGGGAAATGAAGTGCAATGTATGCGGAAAACATCGTGAAAACACAAGAAAACACTGCTTTACAACTGTTACCAGCACGTAAAACTTAATAGTAAACGTTTGGGATGTGATTTTAAAATATAACCTCAAAAAAATAACCTAACTTTTAAAACATTGTGAAAAGTTTCAAAAAAAATTATTCAAGACAATAGGATTTATTGCAAGGAATATTTATAGCTAGTACCGTTGAAGATACGCATTCAACTATAACATAACATCCATGGAAATTGTAATAATTTACAAGTTTGAAACTTTAGCACGTCGTATCCGTGTAGACCCAAACCGAAACCTCTAACACTCTAAAGTTTCCAGATAAGAATTGATGATACCTTGATACCTTCATACTGCGCCAAGTTCGCAACAAAATAAGATACCACAACGCGACATGGATGTGTAGATATCAAGATACTGTAATACTATAGGTGAAAATAGTAAATTTCCAAGAGTTGTGTTGAGTTGTGTTCGCGAAGACACGTAGTTGATGAGATGAAGAAGCAAGCATGCAACATAACATGCAACAACGCCAAGACGTAAGCAATTTAGTTCTCGTCGTTCTTCGGTTTTGCTGGGTTTTGCATTCTCTTTGATTTTGCGCACTGGAAGAAGCAAAAACGAGCCATGCTGCGCGTTAAATTATGCAAAACGTGCGCATTATGTAATCGACTCTTCACCCAAACAACTTCTCGATAAAAATACAAATCACAAGGAAGTTATTTACTGTTTTTTTGATAACAAAATATGAGAATGATCCACCATTTTAAATTTAATGCGATAAAAGCGGTAATGTTTTCGGTTTACTGCAAAGCTTTGAGGTTAGGTTCATGTCGTTAATTAACGCAATGAATAGTGGCACTAGAGGCGACTAATTGGCACTCATTATAACTCATTATACTCATTATGAGCGGCGTTCCTACGCTTCCATCATCATCAATGTCGATGTCAAGTGCACTTAGAAAAATACAAAAAAAATTAACATTTGTCGTGAGTTAAATCAGGAAACGTAAAACCGAGAAACCAAAAAAATTAAAAATCTAGAAGTGTAATGGATGCATAAATATTATGATTATTCATGATGATCTTGATGCCTTTCGGCTGCGTTACAAACGCAATAATTACGCATTAAATGTAGTTCTAGCTTTGTATGTCGGCCGACATTCAGTTAATGACTTGTATTCTTCGCTTTAAGGGTAAACGCGTCCGTGGTAGATTCTTGCATTCTTTATTTTTGCATGCTGCCACAACAACAGCCGCGAGCATAATCGACTAATCAACTAATGACTTTATACAATACAATGCGCAACAAGTTCTCAACCATATACATTTTTATTATTTTATTGAACGCCATAAAACAAAAAACACGCGTTTTTCGTTTGTTTTTTATCAATAACTCTGAAAGTTAGAATGTTAGATGTTTTTTGTTTTAAAAACAAAGCATTGTGGTTTGTGTGTTTTGTTTTTATTCCACATCGGTTTGAATACAAAATGGCTGCCATAATAAATTACCGTCGTTTTTAATAACGCAAACATTATCCGCGATGCGATTAATCTCTCAACTGCTTTTTCGTTTTTCCCTTCGCTTACATTATACACTTCTTCAGTACCTCGCTGGTTTTATTTTGTTTCTTGTTTTGCTGTGTTCGGCTTCTTAAGTTCTTGACTAACGTCTAACGTCGGCGTGTTGCCTTCGATGTTTTATTGGACGTCAGCGACGCACAAAGAACGGATTTGAATTGAAAATTTGTGTGCGCGAGACGAAAACAATTTGTTACAAGAAATGGCAACAGGCGGCATCTATGGACATGTCATTGCATCAAAATACAAAAACACAAAAACCACAACAAAATGAATTTTTACTGCACATCATTTAGTTTTACTTTAAACTATATTTAATCACTACTAAAAATTTTAGTTTATTTTGTTGCACCCTGTATTATAATAAAGTTTAACTTCGCAAAGTCGCAAGAAGCAACACAAAAGAATAATGAGTGTCTCATTGTGCGTCGGTCGCCATGAAAGGATGAAAAATTATTGACAAATCGACGTCGCCGGACTCTGAAGTTCCAACGATTCGATTCCCAGCTTTTTGTTTTCATCCATTTATTCCTTTTCTCCTTGCTGCGCTTGTAATTTCTTAGGTACTGATTTCTGCAATTGTCGACTTAAGTCATATACGTTTAAATTAAACGATTTAACGCCATTTTAAAGGCAAAGTCATGAACAACGCATAACCTTGATTCTTTTTTTTTGTCTTCATTGATCGTGTGATCAATTGGATATTGGATATTGGACGATGACTGGTCGATTTTCGTTTATAAGTTTGTGCGTTTGCGTTGCGCTTAAGTTAAGTCATACAGCCGACAAGCCGCGTAAAAAAGCGCGGTTAAAACGCGTGAAAATCTTAAGGCGTGTGAATTCGACGCGTTTCGGTCAATTGGACGCACTGATTAAACCCGCAACGCCTTCGAGCACTAAAACAGGGCCCAAAGGGATCGAATAAAACGGTAACAATGCTTGTATAGCATTGTAACCAATCCAAACAAATTTTTGTTTTAATTCTTAATTTCTAACTTCAATTACATAATACGTCCGCATTTTATTCATCTTTTGTTCTTTGCAACACTACATCGACAAGTTCAAAGTGTTTGAAAGCAACGCTTTATCCTCTTTTTCAACGACACCATACTTTAAGTTTAAGTACAAGTATAAGTTTAAGTACAGATTTACTCGCATTGTACAATCGCACATTGCGCACGATGCGATGTCTCCCAGCTGGAGCGCAAGAAGTGCGCGCGCGCGCCTTAAGAAAAGTTGTGGTCTTGTTGTGGCTGTTGTTGTCGGTCGCTAGAAGAACGCACGAAATGTGAAATAAATGTGTGCACACGCATGGAAAACCGGGCAATGCCCGCCGAGGTTAATTCTTCTTGGCGTTGGTTCGAGCGACCGCGAAGAGATTGTCGATATGCCGATAGTGAGCTAGTGCAATGCACGCATGCCATTCGCGACCTTTCACCTGGCATCTTTCATACTTCAAACTCAATTCTATTCAATTGCAAACAAAAACGAAACTTAAAACTAAACTTAAGTCAATATGCAATTTTTAACGCCGACCCGTATCCGGTCATTACAATTTTTGTTTTGTTCCTAGAAGAGTTCAAATTGTACATTTCCTCAATTTTTTCAATGGCTGTTAACTAATTACCAAGTTACTAAGTATTTGGGCACTTAAGCACTAATCACTCATTACATCCTCTCCTCACTGATTATGTTGCAAATGTTAAGGTTATGTCTTCATCACTTTGACACTGTCATTTTTTTCGAGCGGATATTTGTGGTTATGTTGATTTTCAGACGCCAAAACAACAAAAAAACAAAAAACAAAACAATACAACTACTGTTGTGAACACTACAAAGTTTTGTTTTTTTGTTTTTACATCAAAGTGTGTCATGGAATTTGATTTCCGAGTCAATTGTTTTTTTTTTCTAATCACCAACTAAGTTATTGAATTATTAATCAATTATGTCTTTTTCTAAGCTTTGGTCATCAAGAAAACAATAAACACTAAACGTAATTTTTAATTAACTTTTAACTGTGAACTTTAACAGTTAAACAAAGAAAAATCCAAGTAACCTAATCAATTTTGAATCATAATCATAATCATGAAAATACCAAACTCGGTTTTTGTTTCCAATTATTTTTGGATTGCTCATTAAAGCTTTAAATTACTCGCATTATTATTTATTAGAATACTATAGTACCCGTGCCGGTCGTGCGCAATGTTTAAATTGCTTAAATTATCGATTGAACCGCGGTTTGTTGCGTTTACATTCAATTTTTTTCTCAAACATTTTTCTCGCTTCTTTGAAACAAACTTATCGCTGCATCGCTGCATCACTGCACCAAGTTCAAGTTAAGTTTCGTGTTTTGAATGTTTGACTGTTGCGCAATGACGTTTTAACGTTACGAAACTTTAAATTTACATCATAAACGTGCTTGCATTGTAACATCAAACCAATTTAACACGCGGAAAAAGTGTCTAAATAGTCAAAATAAAAAAAAACTTCAAAGACTTGAAGCTTTTGGCGTCGCTGCGGGCGTCCTAAATCTTTTTAAGAACCAATTATATATTGTTTTATTTGATTCTTAACTATAATGAGTTTGCGTGAAAAGTAAACAACAAAAAAGTTGCAATTTAAGTTTCAATGAACTCTTAACGCATTTGGCGACATATCGTTCTTGCTCACGACTCGTTTACACGCCTGCCATCGCCATAAACGCGACGAAAAAATCGACACCTAACGGTACGACACACTGAGCTACTCAATCCGATGTGACTCTGCGACTTTAAGTCTTTACAACATTGAAATGATACACGCAGCAAAAGTGCGGTTATGTAACGTACAAGCGCTTAATCGTGTGTAGGCCGCACGTTCGACATTGACTCAGCCTTCTACGTCGACGCTTTCCGTAACTATTTCCTTACTGAAATTTCTTCACTTTTGTGTAGGCCTTGTGGGAATCGAAAACCGTTGGTATTTGTTTGTTATAAAAACACAACAAAACAAATGAAATTGTTTTCAACCAAAATCTAAATCTTGGCCTGTCGCTCAATATGGTATCGAGACTTCTTGTTGACTTAAGTCTTAACTTCGAGAGTGTTTTTTACTCAAAGTCAAGACTAATGGTTGATGCTGTTTCAGTCCATAAAGAGCTTGGTTCTAACTTTAAGTCTTTAACCATACTTAGTTTGGCCGACGTAATTGCAACATGTGGCCGGCGTGATTTGCATGCGAACCCAATTTTAACTGACCCAAAGTCGCTTCCTCTTGCATTGAATCAGCGCGGCGAAAGAAGCTCCCAAGAAAAGCAAACAAAAGTCAACTAAACGTTACTCGACCGACTCGACTTGGGACTGTTGCGAATGATAGGAAACAGTTATCCGCGCATATTGGATTCCACACACACACACCACACAGAAAAGATGGTCAATACTTGGTTAACAAGATGGCCGCCTTTACCGCCTATTTTGTACTGTACATGATAGATTGTAAAACGATTGAATTTCGAAGAGATTAAAAGATTCGTTAAACCTTCCTTAAGAAATAAAGCTGTGTGTGTGTGTGGAGATAGCTTAATATGTACCTTAAGCTAAATACGAAGACGGTTTGATCAATGGCCGTCGTGACGTGGTCGAAATTTTAACGAGATATTTAAGTTTTAGATTTTGTGCTTTACCGTTTTAGAGATGAATAATATTGACATTAAAAGTTTAATTGGCAAAAATGGCCACTACGAATGTGGGTGGAGTTATTATGACTTGAAATGTTAAATCCAAAGAATACACTTACATGAAATGAGGTTAAAGTTGATGGTCTTAGTTAAAGACTTCAATAAACTCAAAGTTATTCTAAATTTCTGGGCGCATCCACTAGGTACTAGGAGTTCTCGGTTGTTACTGAATTTTGTTTAGTTTTTGATTTATAAAGAAAACAAGTGAATAGTTACAAAGCCTACTACGATATAAAATTCCATGGCACACATGATAACAAAACAAAACACCACAACATACATTAAGGCGTAAACCAACAAACAAACGGTGTGTGTTTTTTTTTTAATCAAAAATTAAAACATTGAAAGTTTAATAGGCAAAAATGATCAGTACGAATGTGGGAGGAACAATTATGACTTTAAGTATTAAATGCAAGGAATCCACTGACAAGAAAAGAGGTTAAAGGTGATGACTTAAGGTCTGCAATAAACTCAAAGTTATCCTGAATATTTAGGCGCATTCGTTCGGAGTTCTCAGTTGTTACTGAACTTTGTTTAGCTTTCGATTTATAAAGAAAACAAGTGAATAGTTACAAAGCCTACTACGATATAAAATTCCATGGCAAACAAACAAACGGTGTGTGTTTTGTTTTTTTATCCAAAACAGCAAAACCGTCTGTGAGTTCAGTTGACAACAAACTTTATTAGCATCAGTTCCGTAACAAAATAAATATAATGTCCTGTGGATGAGTTAAAATGACCTCTGATCCTTGAAAGTGTCTGAATGTGACTAGCCAGAATTAAGTTTATACGATTCATCACTAACGCGTTAGCTGCAACATTTGCAACGCCTGGAGCCATGGAGGATTTGGGTCAGTAGAGATATTATTTATCGCCGAAGGAGCTCAAGAACCATCCGCGAAATGCGGACGCGCACATTGTGAGCAGCAGGTTGAATGATTACAATGCAAAATATTCCAGGATATAAATCACGCACATCAAAGGTAACAAAATTAAATTTAAAAATCCACTCATTCTAAAATCTAAAGTCCTGCTGAATAAAATTTCAAATAAATCGTGCGGTAATCCGCATAATGTATTGTAATGTTTAGATGCAAAGCCTGAAAGCTCGCAACGACGAAAGCAACGGTTACAGACAGATGTAGGTAAAAGGTCGAACGTATGCAGATTGCAATATGCAAAAACGCCCGCGCACAATAGCCATAAAAGATCATGGAGCGAACACAGTGTGAGAAAACCAAGAAGAATGACATCACGATTACAAACTGAATCGAGAAACAGCTAAGGTAATCTAAGGAAAAGAAAAGAAAAATTAAAACAAAAGAGCTTTTAAGGTCAATAAATACTAACGAAACAAAACTAACGAAACAATGGTGTTAGATTTAAAAAAAGCTTTTAATTTTTTTGCAGTTTTCTTTTCAGGGTATATTATTTTGGTGGTTTTGTCACAATTAAGACCGGATTATAGCATTTTTCGCATTGCACATTAACCGTGACAATTAACGGCTTGCCGGGCGGGCGAAAACAATTTGTGCCCAAATGCGTGAAGCAATAAAGCCACATTCGCATCGCCACGTCGGCGGCTGTTTTGATGGCGCAGGGCTTTTAAGGGCTTTTCTCCAACTCGGAAACAGAAACACTAAACTTCCAACGGAAAACAACAACCGAAATTAACGAAATAGACGAGAAAGTGTCGTGGCGATAAAACTTAATAAAACTTAATGAAAAAAAAAAACACGCAAAAAAACTTGCAGCATTCAATACAGGATGTTACCATTTAACCTCACAAAAGTTTGTACTTCTCACAATTAGCCATGATAGTTCATAAAATTTCACTTAGCTCTAAGCTCGTCTAAGCCCAAGATGAGAAAAGCTTAGACTCAAAACTAGTCATTACTTGCTCGTTAGCGAAAAGCTATAACCAACCACATATCGATCGTTAGTCGCTGCAACATTTTGCATGTTACATTCGGAGTGGCGTCTTGAAATAAAGACTGCAAACGTTAAATTTTACGACTATCGCGTCTAATGTTCAATTTAACCGCCGAGTTCTCACATTTTCTGCCATCTTAAACTATAACAAGCGCAGGATAAAAGTGCAGCGCGTTAAAATAGCGTTAAATTGACGTACATTTACGTCTAATAGTTTCAAATTGGAAATGTTAATACTTGACTAGAGCCAGTTGAATAGTTAATACTTAGTTGTCTTTTTAACGAGAAACTTTTGTTATATTTTTTTTTCTGATTTTTATTAGTCTTGGTTGCGAATAGTAAAAATTAGCAATGTAAAATTTTTCAATTTTCAATCTTCAATAAAAGTGATTGATGGCCATTGCGTTTATTGCGTGCGCGTTCGGCAGACGTCTATTAATCTCCCGGCAACAATTTGCAAATCGTAAAATGTGTTTCATACCAAACGTTGTTGGGCCGTTAAAGCTTTAAATTCGTCTGACGACGAATGCGTCGGCGTTGCTTTTGACTTTGAAGGAAGAATGATGGATGGGAATACTTTGCAAATTTTCGTTTTAGGTGCAACAACAAAAACAAAACAGATGATTTAGATGATATGGATAAACCATTTGGAATTTACATTTAATGAATGTCAACGTGCAGGGAAGATGACTTTATGTATGGTTTATGTAGTGGGCATCAATTTCAGGTAAAGGTTTGAGTAATAAACACGCGGTAAAGGTTCGTAGTTAAGCGTGACCTTACACACATGATGTACTCGTAATTATTTTTACGATTTTCATGGAATTTAAATCGATTTTATGCAAATTTTACACTTTAAGTTGTGTATGTTACTAGTACAGTGTTCGGATGGATCAGTACCAAGGAATAACAACGAGTATGCTTTGTAATAATTTTAAATCGGGTTTTTGTGACTGTGGGGCAATTGAAATTGTTTCTTGTGATCTGAATAATTTAATTTCAATCAACACAAAAGCAGGATTTGCTAGAATGACCGCAACTATTTTCATTTTATTGGGAATTTGTGCCAGAGCTTGTCGGACTGAATTTCGCACTCAAACTCTTGCAATTTGCAGCGATACAATTTACTCGCGTTCCAGTAGAGAAACAGTTTCATTGTCTTGTCTACCACAATGTGCATTCAACACAACAAAATGTAGGTACATTTAGAATCAATTTCAAGTCCTAGAGTTCTAGATATTCGTATTCTATGTTATTTTATTGTTTAAATCTAATTTTTTGTTATTTTTGTTTATTTTTTTTTGTTTGTTTAAAGTTTTAGATTATTGAGTGATTGATGAAGTTCTCATCACGATTTATAAAACGTTCGACCGGGATCATGATGATTGTTGGCCTGCAGGCGTGAAGATGACGATTTGATGAAGAGATTACACATTCAAAATGATCTCCAAATTTGTCTAAAGCAATTTGCATCAACATCAAACTAAACAAAAGCTGTAAGTATAAATTACGGCGTGTATTGGAGTATAAACGGCGTCTAAAAGGCGTGACTGACTTTACCACGCCTTCACTCGTAGCTACTCCTCCAATTAAAACAAGTTAAAACCTAGTACTACGCATGCGCAAGGTTGTTAACCGGCACGTCCTTACTTACTTACTTACACTCTATGCTTACACTAAACATTGCGTACAAATAAAATTAACAATAAATTTCAATTAAAATTAAAATTTTATTTTGTAAATAAAGTAAGTAAAGACTTTAAAGTACTACGTTAGCAGGATTAACACCTAGTCCTGCTACATAGAAGTAAGTTAAACTTAAACTCAAGTTAAAACTAACCGAAAAGTAATCAGGAATCTGTAATTACTTCCAGTTCCTCTTAACGAATCCAACATTCAACTCCACATAAAAAAGGACAAATTTTATTCGTTTTTTTATAGTCTGGATTCTGGGATGTTTCCCAACTTGCAATCCATACAAATAATTGTAACACAATCGCTATCTGAATCAGAATCGGAATCAGAATCTCGATTTTTTTATTTGATTTCCTTTGTTTTTTTTTGCTTCGGGTTTTTTGTGCGCGTTTCTTGAGAATTCCTCAATGTTCCCAAATGCTTAAATTACTCCACGTATCTGTGTATCCCTGGGAGACTAGGGATGAGATAAAAATAAAATAAAAGTATAAAAGGTTCTATTAGGAATACGTTTCTATGGAAACAAAATCGATCGTTTGTTTTTAACCAAAAACAAAAACAAAACAAATCTTTGATTGAAGTTTAAAAACTAAGATTTAGCGTTTGGAATATCATTTGGTTAAAAACCAAAATTGAGGTTAGGTTAAGTTATAATCAAAGTTTTTGAAATGTATAAATCCTAGAGTGGTTTTACCCCTTAATGCATTTAATTTAAATATAAAGTACAAACATAAGTTAGATAAATATTTAGTAAGTTTTGTATAATCATATATCTTCATCTGAATTTCATAAAGCTTATAAAGCACATAAACCTCAAAACCGCAAAACATTATGCTTTGATACCTAAAATACTAAGACCCGTCGCGCCTCGCCGCACATCAACCACTAACAACCACTATAAGGTCGTTTGTTAACGGGTTGTGGGTTCAAAGGGTATGAAGGTAGTAAACCCGCACACACACATTGTCAAGGATTACCATTTGCATATTTACTCATCTATATTTACTAAAACTTAACTATGTCTATAACTATACCTATATAATTTGCTTTTAAACATTTCCAAAAATCAAATTTTCTTTTTTTTTTGTTTAAACGTTGCTTTAAAATCATAAAAACAATACAGAATTAAATTTATAATGAAAAACACATACTAAAAGATTTAATTTTTAATTTTTCCCCAGAGCCAGCAATAGGATTAAAGCGCCAACTAAAACTTTAAACGCGTTTTACTCAAAACTAATTTTTTTAAACTTTAAGCAAAGATTTCTCGGAAACTATTGCATGGATTAATTTGAAATTTTTATGGTAGATCCTCAATAATATATTCATTATTGGTATTTAACCGTTTTTTGATTGAATGGTAACTTTATTTTATAAACAATAAATTGTTCATTTTCAAAGCTAAAAATAGAGATTTTTCTTAAAAAACTGCACAATTTAAAAACAAGAAACTTAAGTATAATTAAAGGTACATGTCTATAAATTATAATTAATTTTTATTTTTTGTTCTAGGATTTATACAAGCCGAGAAATCTTTGTTTTCGTTGTGCCGGCGCAGTTTCATCAAAAAAACTGATTATTTCAAAGATTAACATTTGCATATTTTGTCATCTCTTTATTAAAACTCAACAATATCAATTGTTATCACTACTAACCTAATGTGCTCATAAAATTTGCCCTCAAAAATAATTAAAAAAGTTTCGACATAATTACAACTATTGTTTCCTTTAATTTGTTTATTTAAATGTTTTCATTAACTTCACAAAGTAATTATCAGCGAGTATGAATGCTTAGATACGCTGTAATTAACTCCTATAACTCCACGGAAACAAACAAGCAGCACCAGAGAGTCAAAGTCAAGCACAAGAAATTGAAGTCAAAGGACATAATAACCCACAGTCTTGTTTGCCGCCTGGGGCGCCAACACACCGTGTGTTAATGCTCATTGCAGACACTGCAGTTATTGCTGTTATTGCTAATTAGAGTTCATTAGTGCATCTTGCGACCGTTGAGTTTAACGCAACCCGCTTTAGGGCGGGTCGGTTACAACTCTTAAAATCAATATCTTCATTTAAGGTAACCTGATGTTTTATTTTTCAATCTGTAAAAACCCTTTGTATTTTGTTTGATTTATTTCTTCTTCAACACAAACAACCAGCAGTAACTAACTAATAATAACAAGTAGAAGTCAGTAGAAGTAAAAAACATTCATCTTTGTTAAATTAGACTTCAAAACTGCGCACGTACAGTAAAATTTGAACAAAAAGCACGCGATTTATTTACTAATTTTTTAGTTATCCACGTTGTAACCTTGCTATGTTGGTATATTTATTGTTTGTGTTATTGTTAGTTGAACTTCCGGTTTGGTAGAAATGCAAGAAGCAATAGAACAAAAGCCACAAATTGCATAACAAATTGGCTAACAAATTGCTCGGTATGTAACTTTTACTGTTTTACCGATTTTTCTTTTTTTATTTCTTTTGTTGTTTGTTTTCTTTATTTCTTCGGTGCTGGTTACAATTGTTACTTGTTACCATGATTGTGAACATAAAAAAGAGTTTTCCGCTAGTTTGCTACCGCTATGGTAGTTATTATTATTAATACAAAATTATATTGTTTTGTTTTCTCGTTAAGGGGTAAAACCACATTGGGATTTTCAAAAAATTAAAATTTTTTTTATTGCTTAAACGATGCTTTAAAGTCAAAAAAACAATATACAATTAGATTTGTGATGAAAAACACATTTTA
Organism: Atheta pasadenae; assembly: GCA_030264155.1. Classification (NCBI taxonomy): domain Eukaryota; kingdom Metazoa; phylum Arthropoda; class Insecta; order Coleoptera; family Staphylinidae; genus Atheta; species Atheta pasadenae. The sequence continues at coordinate 1,370 of JARJDS010028400.1, read as the reverse complement.
AAAGGATTAATTTTTAATTTTTCCCCAGATCCAGCTATAGGATTAAAGCGCCAACTCAAACTTTAAACGCGTTTTACTCAAAACTAATTTTTTTAAACTTTAAAGAAAGATTTCTCGAAAACTATTGCATGGATTTAATTGAAATTTTTATTGGAGCTCAATAATAATATGTTCTTTATTAGTACTTAACAGTTTTTAGATTAAATGGTAACTTTTTTTATAAACAAAAAATTGCTAATTTTTAAAATAAAAACTGCATATATTTCTTAAATAGTGCACTATTTAAACAAAAATTAATTTAATAACATAAAATTTAGTACAATGAAAGTTAAATGTATGTAGATTATAATTATTTTTTAGTTTTTGTTCTAGGACTTATACAAGCCGAGAAATCTTTGTATTTGTCGCATCGTTTTTTTATTCAAAAATTTTTTTTCGACAGGCTTTAACGCCGCCATTTTGTAACAAAATGATAATATAAAAATTGTGTCTCATACTTAACTAAACGTTAAATAAACCTTCCACAAAATAAATTTTATATAATTAGCCGTATTGTGTAAATAAATTATTTCATTTAAATTTTTTCTTTGTTTCTAAAGTGGATTTGATTTTTTTTATTTGAAAAAAAAAATGTATTGAATGTTAAAATAACATTTGAAGCATTTGAACGTGAAACGAAACGAAACCATGAATTTTCATTAAGAGTCTTGTCATTCGCGACGCGGTCGTCCCACGACGGCAATAAATACACTTTAATTAATTGAATTCTTATGTTTTCTTCGGTTTTGCTTCGAACGGGCATCTCGTTTCACTCTTTGACTGACTGTACTTAGTTTACGTACGCGTACATTGTGTAGAAAACGTTTATAAAACGTTTTAGCTTTCAATGTCAAAGAAAATCAAGAGACAAACAAAAAGCATTTCGAGTTACTCGTACAAGTTGCGAGAATCTCAGAATTGTATAAACAGAATGTTGAGTTAGTTATGCGTTAATTGACACTATAGCTTTTATTTTAATTAAATGCGAATTAAATTTATTGCATCAAAATGCACTGACTAGACAGAAAAAGCCCAAGTAAACAGAAAAAAAGGAAGAAATGTATGCAAAACAAATGCAAGTGATTTAAGATAGTTGTTGAGGTACAATATTGTCAAAAAAGTATTGATTTTATGCGCCACAAATGTTACCGAGTTTGTAGCCAAGCGATCCATAATTTTTGAATAAGACTGTACCCGTGCAGACGTGACCAATACAACACTTTTGTAATTTTTAAGTTTGGCAACGCCGCTATGTTGTTCTATGTCAATCTGTGTACATATTTATCAGTTTGAATTTACCGCGCAAATAATATTTAAACTCTGGTACAGTG
>JARJDS010028395.1:0-66633 GCA_030264155.1 Atheta pasadenae | reverse complement strand
TGGATCTATATATATCAGTTTTTACACCCGGAAAATGTGCTTGGAAAACCGTTTTTGAGCTTTTTTCAAAACTATAAAACGTAGTTTAGTACATAAATAAGCTACATAATAATAACTACAAATTTTAATTAAAGATTTAAGGGGTAAATAATTAAGTTCGACTTTCAACTAAAAGTGGTATTGTGGAAAATTTATTTATATTTCATTGTGTGAAAAGAAAATTTAGTTATTTGGAATAGTTTTTGAGAAAATTAAGTTTTAGTGAGAAATTTCATAAATTGTTCTTTTCTGTCAAAGTTTAGTGCTTGGGAAATTCGTCCATAAAATGCATATTTTTAATTGTACATTAACACAATTTTTATTGTAGATAGTCAAATAAATTTACTATAATATTTTGTTTTAAAAATAAAAATCCATTGGTTAGTTTCCGAGCAATTAATTTTCAAAGTAAATTTTATTTTTTTGGTAATTTTTACTAAAACGTGGATTGTTGGAAAACTATATAATATTTTTTGATTATCTCAACAAATATTGATAGTTCCTTTGTGGATCTATATATATCAGTTTTTACACCCGGAAAATGTGCTTGGAAAACCGTTTTTGAGCTTTTTTCAAAACTATAAAACGTAGTTTAGTACATAAATACGCTACATAATAATAACTACAAATTTTAATTAAAGATTTAAGGGGTTAATAATTAAATTTGACTTTCATCTAAAAGTGGTATTGTGGAAAATTTATTTATCTTTCATTATGTGAAAAGAAAACTTAGTTTGGTTTAATAGTTTTTGAGAAAATTAAGTTTTAGTGAGAAATTTCATAAATTGTTCTTTTCTGTCAAAGTTTAGTGCTTGGGAAATTCGTCCATAAAATGCATATTTTTGATTGTACATTAACACAATTTTTATTGTAGATAGTCAAATAAATTTATTATCATATTTTGTTTTAAAAATAAAAATCCATTGGTTAGTTTTCAAGCAATTAATTTTCAAAGTAAATTTTTAATTTTTTTGGTAATTTTTACTAAAACGTGGATTGTGGGAAAGCTATATAATATTCTTTGATTATCTCAACAAATATAGATAGTTCCTTAGTGGATCTATATATATCAGTTTTTACATCCGGAAAATTTGCTTGGAAAACCGTTTCTTGAGCTTTTCAAAACTATAAAACGAATTGGAATAATGTCAGGACATAAATAAGCAAACTGCGTTCGGGGAAACACTCTGGAAATTTGAATACGAGATTTTCCCGATTCGGAAAATTCCAGGATGATAACATAAGGCATAGATTTTCTTTTGCTTCAGTCCATGGGTGAATATTCGGCACATTTCTATCATTTTCACCCAAACATTTTTATTATTCTACGTGCAGGGCCTATCGGAAAAGCGTTGGAAAATATCTCGCAGATTTTCCTCGTTTAAACTCAACTTTTGTGGTCTATGGGCTGTTCCGCGCGGTTCAAATGGCCGGCAGATAGTAAAAGTAAAATAAAACGAAAATATGGGTGCAGAAGTCGGGAAAATGGATTTTCCGCAAAAATTTTCACCACATGTCACGCGTTCGCGTTGTATCGTGAATGAGTTTTCCACACTCGGTGTTTGTGTTAAGAATGTTAAAATGTTAAGAAGTTTAGTTTCCCGGGGGTTTTCTGAGTAGGGGAGGGGGGAGAGGGAATGGAAAATCGGGATGTGGGTTTTCCGAGTATCCAAAGTGTCCGACGTACAGTGCGCGTATGTAAACTACACTCGGGAAGTAATTTCACTGTCGAATAAGATTACGACAGACTCGATTTTCCGGGGGAAAACGCGCGCACGCGACGAAATGCTCGTCGGGAAAACCTTGGGACGATTTGCGCCGTGCGCAATCAAATGTTTGCGCTTTGGTGAACTCGAGGAAAGTGCACCGAAAGAAAGTTTGAATTGAATAATTTTTTTTTTCTTGGTTGACGTTTTGTTTTTTTTTTCGTGGAAAATTAACGTTAGAATGGTCTGATTTTGATGAAATTAAATTTTTCTGGTTAACCGGAAAATTATTTAGTGGTTCATAAAGTTTTTTTTTGGTTAGTACTATTGGTATTTAAGGAAAATTGTTTTAAAGTCCATTTTTAGTTTTTAGTTTTCCAAACTAAGTATGGTTTTAAGTTGGAAAATTTAAATTTTTGAATCACACAGTATAAATATTTAAAATGTCATAACAGATATTGATAGCTGATTAAATTCTGTATCTTATGTTAAAATATTATTTTATAATATTAGTATTTTCTTAGGGAAAATCACCCCTAAAGTAAAATTTGAAAACGTAAAGTTTATATTTTGAATGTTGTTGTGTTAGAAAACTTGAAATTCTGACATGCTCTGTATAAATTTTTTTAATTACCTATACACATTATGATAGCTGGTTAAATTCTGTATGTACATTTTGAATATCAATTAAAAATCTTATTATTAACCTAGGAAAATTCACCCTTAAAGTAAAATTTTAAACCGTGAAGTTCTTATGTTGATTGTTGTGGTCTTAGAAAAATGGAAATTCTGACTTGCTCACTATAAATATTTCAATTATCTTGACAAATTATGAAAGCTGGTTAAATTCTGTATCTAATTGCGTGGATATCACTTAAAAATAATTTTATTAACTTAGGGTAAATTACCCTTAAAGTATAAATTTTGTGCGTAAAGTTTTTGTTTTGAGTGTTGTTGCTTTAGAAAAATTAAAATTCTGACATGCTCTGTATAAATATTTCAATTATCTTGACAAATTATGAAAGCTGGTTAAATTCTGTACTTAATTATTAAATATCACTTAATTATAATATTATTTACTCAAGAAAAATTACCCTTAAAGTAAAATTTTAAACCGTACAGCTTTTTGTTGAGAGTTGTTGCTTCAGAAAAATGATAATTCTGATTTGCTCAGTATAAATATTTTAATTATCATGACAAATTATGAAAGCTAGTTAAATTCTGTATTTAATTCTGTGAATATCATTTAAAAATAATTATAATAATTTAGGGAAAATAACCCTTAAAGTAAAAATTTTAAACGTAAAGTTCTTTTGTAGATAGTTGTTGTCTTAGAAAAATGAAAATTCTGACATGCTCAGTATAAATATTTCAATTATTTTAACATATTATGAAAGCTAATTAAATTCTGTATTTAATAAGTAAAAACCATCTTATTATAATAATATTTTCCTTATGAAAATCACTCTTAAAATAAAAATTAAAAACGAAAAGTACCAAAATTCATAGTTTTCACCTTAGAAAACTGTAATTTCCCACTCTCTCAGTATATATATTTAAAGTATCTAAACAAATACTGAAAGCCAGTTAAATTCTGTATCTAAATCCATTTAGTGTATTCAAATATCTTCATCCCCCTAATTGTTCTGCTTGTTTTTCTGAACCACTCATCCAAACTTGAAAAAGAAACTTGACTAAAAAAAATTATCCTTAAAAGAAATGACCTCACTTGGAAAACTTTAATAAATTTATCCACGTCCGGGTCGTCCTCATTGCCCCTTTGGCTTGTTGGTCCTCTTGAAAATTTATCAATTTCGCCTCGAGGTCGAGCAATATTGCGCGCACAAAACTTTAAAATGGAAAACTAGCGTCGGACATAAAACTTCGTCTCATATCGGTTTGTTTCATACCGCATAACAATAGATCCTTGGCCGAGATAAAAGCGCACACTCCTCCACCGAAAAAAGATATGAAGCAGCAGCGGCGGCGGCGGCGGCGGACGTTTTTATGCGTCCCAGAAATATGGGGACATCATTTGCGGCCGCGTCGCGAGTAATATAATGGACGACCGGGCGGACGGACGTTAAGAGCCACGTGATTTGCGACTCCTTCGTCCTGCGCCAAAGGACGACCAAAGGGACGCATATGATGTTATCCTCGTTTCTTAATTCGCGCACATCTTCTTTCTTCGCTCCATATTTTCTATTTTTTTCTTTCAACCAAGAAAAAGGATCATCAAACAGTATCCGAAAAAGGGTTGAAAAAACTTGCAAGTGTAGCAGGAAAAAAACACGCAGACGAGAGTTATAGACGTTATTAAGACTCCATGTAGAAGCGTTTTCCTCGTTTTCCTCAACTTCTAGTCCTCTGACTCTGCTTCTGGCAAGCGTCGAAGATGATTATGGGGTATGAACGGCTCTGGCGGAAGAATGCCATCCCCACTTCTTCGTAGACATTCTCACACACTCTTCACCCAGTTATTTGGTCTGTGTTGGATGCTGCCGACGCTTGTTTTAGTTGTTTTTCCTGCACTTTCCTTCGGACATGTGACGCTTTTTTCTGTTTCCTTCGTTTGATCGTGTCGGATGTGTCTCTTTGTCGCTGTCCCTGAACTCTCTCCAAGTTGGGCTGCCAAGACTTCCAGACTTCTTGCTGGGGAGAAGTCGGGAAACTTACGTCCACGAAGAATTTCCCACACTTTCTTGGGCAAACATTTAGATGTAAGTCTGATTGTATTTCAGAGTTTTCACTTTGACTGCTGTTTACTTGTAGATGGAAATTTATTTTCCGGAAAAATTTATTAGGGTTTTGTTCGGAATTTATCTGGCTTTCATAATCTGGTAAGATAATTAAAATATTTATACTGAGTCGGTCAGAAATGACAATTTTCCAAGTCATTTTTTTCCAACAATGTTATTTTAGATTTATACTTTTACGTTTTAAGGGTAATTTTCTCTAAGTAAGAAATTTTATTTTTTAAAAAGGTTGTAAGATTTAGATAGAGAATTTAATCAGCTTTCAGAATATGTTAAAATATTTAAAATCAGTATACGAAGTAAGTCAGAATTTTTAATTTTCTAATTGATAACAGTTATTAATCTTGTTTCATATTTAAAAAATATTAGTTCAAAGACTATTTTCTCTTAAAATATTTATCTAATCTTAAAGAAATTTTAACCATAAACACATAATTTATCTGGCTTTCATAATCTGTTGAGATAATTAAAATATTTATACAGGGTGAGTCAGAAATTACAATTCTGTAAGTTTGTAATTTTTAAAAACAGATTTCAACATTATATCTTTTAATTTTAACTGTGTTTTTCTCCAAGAAAATAACATAATTTTCAAAATACGGTTAAGGATATAGATAGAGAATTTAACTAGCTCTCAGAAACTGTAAAATTAATTAAAATCATTATATCGAGTAAGTCAGAAATTAAAGTTTTCCATCTTATAACAACCATTAATCGTAATTTACATTTTAAAAATGTAACTTTAAGGACAATTTCCTTACTAACTATTTAATTAATTTTAAAGAAATGTTAACCTTATACACACAATTTATCTGGCTTTCATAATCTGTTTAGATAATTAAAATATATATACAGGGTGAGTCAGAAATTACAATTCTGTAAGTTTGTAATTTTCAAAAACAGATTTCTACATTATATTTTTTAACTTTAAAATTAGTTTTCTCCAAGAAAATAACATAATTTTCAAAATACGGTTAAAGATTTAGATAGAGAATTTAACCAGCTTTCAGAATATGTAAAACTAATTAAAATCATTATACCGAGTAAGTCAGAAATTAAAGTTTTCCATCTTACAACTACCATTAATCTTAATTTACATTTCAAAAATGTAACTTTAAAGACAATTTTTTCATAAACTAATCTTTTAATCACAAATAAATTTTTACCCTATATACACAATTTATCTGGCTATCATAATCGCTTAAGATCATAAAAATATGTCTTCAGGGTGTTGCGTAAAACTCAAAAAACCATACAATTCACTCTTATACTTTATGCATCCGTTCAATGCCCTCTGTGTTCTCCCTAACAAAACAGAAACAAAGCACATAAAGGGACGTACGCTTCCTTCCTGCAAGCACTGTGCAAGCTCCTGCTGCCGCTGTTCCGCAGCGTTGAGATTTAATCATCTTATAATCTCTGCTCTAATCTCCAATTACAAATACCTAATCCCTATTTGTTTCAATTTATTTTTGTTTTTGCACCCGACGCTCAACCGAACACAAAGAGACAAAGGAAAACACCCAACTGCATTTTTGGAGCAGATTGCTTTCAAAACTCCTGCATTTGTGTGGTGAATCAAGGGCGAAAAAGAAATGCCTCGCCGAAGATTTATCAAAGCGCAAAACGCTAATAGGCTTTTATTAAATCTACCAGACAGACAGGCTTAATTCTGAATCTGAATTTTGTGAATCCTGTGATGTCTGATATTGTAAGACAGCAGAAAACACATCCCCCGGGGGTGATTTTTGATTTGTTACCAATTGTTTTTGATATTTAAGTTTTTTTGTCAATAAAAAATTTAATGAACTTTAGATGCAAGGTACAAAGTTTAGTGAATCACCCTGTATATGTACATAGGGGTATTTTATAGAGAATTTAATTCTGTACAATATGGTTTTTAAATGGTTATTGGGGTGGTTTTAGTTTAGGAGTAATCGATGAAAATGTAAAGGAAATCACAAACGTGATTTTTAAGTTTTTCATTAATTTATTTTTGAACTTTAAGTGTAAGGTACAAAGTTTTGGTTACGTCTAGAATAATTATTTAGGGGTCGTTTTGTAGAGAATTTAATCAGCTTTCTGAATTTGTTTTACTTAATATACTAACTTCATTAGTTTTTATGTAATCTATTAAAATTTGAAGGAAATCAAAATTCTTGTGCTGTTTTGTTTTTTGTAATTTAAATTGAAATTATGGAGGACCCTGTATAGTTATTTGTCTAAACTCTTCGGAATCTGAAAGCGTGTTAAATTCTACATAACACCCCATTAAAATACTTTCGCAAAAGTGTTGAGATCCCTGTCAAAATGACCCTTTTCAGAAAGTTTCCGAACGATTTTTGTCTGCGTCACAAACAATTTAAAACGTTTTTGAGGTTTGCGCATCGAATCCTTGCTGGGTCCAACTTGCGTTCCTTCGGCAAGGACCATCAACGAAATGACATAATTTAGCGCCGGTTGTTTAGATTTAGGCTTGCAAAGTGGCGTCGAAATTGAAGTGCTTACAAGTTTTTTTCGGTTGAAAATTTTTTTTCATCCCCCACGTCACCACACTCTCGCATAAGGGTCGACTAAAGAGTGTCGTGCACTCGTTGTAAATTTAAAAAGGGTAATGAACCGACCCCTATTTATATCAAGCATCATTCAACATTCAGCCGCGCCTCAGCGCAAAACGAAGGGATGCAAACGCAAAACATTCCGAAAAGAAGAGCGGCGAGGATATAAAATGCTTGGGCGCTAGTTGGGGTGTGTCGTGACGGCGGCGGGTAACGAGGGTATATAACGGCAGTGACGTTTCGCGGCGCGGCGCGGTTTTTAACGTCCCATTCGTCTCACTTCGCCGCCGCCGCCGCCAAACGACGACGAGGCTTTTAAAAAGCGCGCTGATTTCATAATTAGGTCACTAAAAGCCTAAGCGCACTTTACCTACAGGCTACAAGCCACCCTTATTCTACCCCTCACGGTTTTTTCTTCGTTTTCTTCGCGTGGGAGTTTTACATTTTGCTTCAAATGTTTTTCGTGTTTTTCACGGCGATAACACTCGCGCGTTAAAAGATGAATGATGTCGGAAAACTCAAAAGTGGGTCCTTTTTTTTTTCTTCTTATGGTTGTGCATCTTCGACTCTTGGTTCTTGAACTTTGGATAAACGGGGTTAGTGGCTCGGAAGCTTATCTAATCGGAAAGTTTTTGGGGCGGGTTTCGAGGGCGACAAAGCGCACTCGCTGACAAGATGCGAACGTCCGGCGATGTGAGCACCCTTACGAATTGTCCACATTGAGTTAGGGACGATACGTCCGTCGCTTCCGCTGGTTTTTACGGAAGTTTGCTTCTATTGAAAATATTTGACCAGAACCTACATATAGTTTTCAACATTTAACTTTAATTTTAACAAATTTCCATAACACCTTGTATAATTCCAAATATACCATTTAAGGAAGAATTTAATTACCTATTAAATGTTTTTAAAATTATTATTGTAGGTATTTTAGTTTATTCGTAATTTAATAAAAAGTAAACAAAAACAGAGTCAAAACTTTAATGTTTTTATCAAAATCTAAACTTTATTAATCTGGGGTGCTATTTCTTTAAACACCTTGTATTAATATTTATATACCAATTTATAAAGGATTTAATCAGCTTTTATAGGGTTTTTGCAGATTTTGTTTCTGATAATTAATTTAGTTATAACTCAATAAAATATAAACAAAATCAATCTTTTTGGAGTAGTTTAAAAAAAATCTTTACTATATTTAATGTCAATTATTTAACTGTTGGTAACACCTGGTATATTTGTAGATATACCATTTTATGCAGAATTTAATTACCTATCAAATGTTTTTAAAATTATTATTGTAAGTGTTTTAGTTTAGTCGTAACTTAATAAAAAGTAAACAAAAACAGAGTTAAAACTTTAATGTTTTTATCAAAACCTAAACTTTATTAGTCTGGGGTGCTATTTATTTAAACACCTTGTATAAATTGTTATATACCAATTTATAAAGAATTTAATCAGCTTTTATCTGTATTTTACAGATTTTGTTTATCTCAATTAGTTTAGTTATACCTCAGTAAAATATAAACAAACTCAATCTTTTAGGAGTAGTTTAAAAAATTCTTTACCAACTTTTATGTTAATTATTTAATTTGTTGTAACACTTTGTATAAATAATTATATGTCAATTTATAAGGAATTTAAGTAGCTTTTATATGGTTTTTACAGATTTTGTTTATCTCAATTAGTTTAGTTATACCTCAATAAAATATAAACAACTTCAATATTTTTGGCGCAGTTTAAAAAATTCTTTACCAACTTTTATGTCAATTATTTAACTTGTTGTAACACCTCGTATAAATAATTATATATCAATTTATAAGGAATTTAAGTAGCTTTTATAAGGTTTTTACAGATTTTGTTTATCTCAATTCGTTTAGTTATACCTAAATAAAATACCAACTAATTCTATCTGGAACAGTTTTACAAAAACTTTACCAATTTTCAAGTCAATTATTTAACTTACGGTAACACCTTGTATAAATTTCTATATACCATTTTATAGAGAATTTAATTAGCTTTCAGATACTTTCCAAATAATTTGTCTACGTTTAATATTTTAGGCGTACCTTTGTAAAATATAAACAAAAACATGTTTTAGAAATTTTTGGTAGTACTCCAAACCTTCATGTGTTGATATTCCAAATGATTTCAGTTGAGATTCTGAGCTTTTGTTGAAGTTTGAAAGCACTTTAGATACCTTTACGAACAAAGTTGTTTATTTCACGTTCGGTCACACACAGCCGGAGAATATCTTTGGTTTGTGCGGGTTGTGCAAAGCCCCGACTATCACCCCGCAACGCGTCGAATATCTATATTCCTAAGCGGGCGGCGGCGGTGCTGGTGCTAGAAATAATAGCCCACCGCACGGTGCGCTCACGTCGTCGGCGGCGTTTTGTGTGTTGGGTCGAGCAACTCGAGAGCATCGAATATAATCGTTTTATAATCCGCCCGCTAATCCTCAATTACAAATACCTAATCCCTCCATTTATGCCTCGTGTCTACCTTACCTACATTTACCTTTCGGTGTTCAGATACATACATACCGACCGCATACAATTTCCTACCGACTCCCCCTATCTCTTTTCACCATTCACTGTCGTTGTTCACTAGTTTGGTTATGTTTATAGGAAATACCTAGAAACCTGGAAATTTTAGGGCTGGTTTTGCCTGAGCGCGCAAATTGTTTGCCAGTTTTGGATGAAATTATGGTTGAAGCGATGACCTTGCTGCGAAACGTCATTGTCAGCGCGTCCCTTTGTCTCTTCTCTCCTGGTCACACACTTACACCGTTCAGTAGCATTCAGGAGCGTTTGGAGGGTGAACGCGGAGGGTTGTCTTCGGTTTAGGTTTTCGAGAGGACGTTTCGTATCGATTCCCAGTCGGCACATCTTAGCATGTCGCACGCGACGACAGGGGTTTTATGTTAGACCCCAATCAACCCAGAGACGAATTTTAAAATTGTTTAGTTTGATATTTTTTACTTTTTATCAAGGTACGTCTAAACTAACAAAGATAGAGAATTTATTTAAAAACCACTTAAAAGCTGATTAAATTTCCCATAAATTGGTATACATAAAATTATACCAGGTGATACCAGAATTTTTTAAATTACCATCAAAGTTACCTTAAGTTCTTATTGAAAAGTTCAAAAAAAGTTTATGATTTTGTTTACTTTTTCTTAAGGTACAACTAAACTATTAAAGTTAGACAATTTTAGTAAAAACCATTTAATAACTGATCAAATTCTTTATTTAATACCCTTATTGCAGATATAAGGTATTTGTAGTTATTGCACCCCAGACATTTAAAGTCCAATAAGAATTTAAAGTTGTCAAAAATGATTTCGTTTACATTTTGTAAAATTGCTTCTAAACTATTAAACGTAAACAAAAAATTAAAAAAGCACTTGAAAGCTAATTAAATTTTCTATATAATGAGCGCAAATTAATATACAGGGTGTTGCAAAAACATTGTTGTTTTTAATGTTAAAACTAATAACAATTTTTACCAAAGCGAAATTTAAAGTTTTCAAGTTAGATTTTAGTGAATAATTCCTGAATTAATGCTTCAATTATAATAATTTTAGCGGAATTAGATTCCCCATAAAATTTTGTATGTAATCCATCCCTAAAATATGTATAAATATTTAATCCTGTATGAGTAATCCACGCATAAAGTAAGATCTGCTTGAGTTCCAACTCCACCCTTCATATAATACGTGCGGGTTTTGCATGGCTGGTAGGGTTGTAGCTTGTCGACAGCTGTCGTAGGCGGCGGTGGCAACGGTGTGGCGAGATGGCGGTCGTGTGGAGGTTTTGTAATAATTATGCAGGATGACTCTGTGAGACGTTGACTCTAAGAGAATACCATATTCAAAGACTTCCAGCATCTTACGCGCGTTTTGCGCAGCGCAGCCAACTAAACATTAGGACTAAGGGTTGAGACGTTGTACAGACAACTCACCTACATATATTCGCAGCTAATATTCAACGCGCGCGAAACCGCAGCCTCGCATCTACATTCTGCGGTTCAGGCATAACTACAAATACTAGGAGGGCTTTTACTAGGTTGGGGGGCAGCATACAATTAGTCCAAGCGCAATAAGGACAAGAACAAGTTGTTGCTCAGTTGCTTTCACTCCCACTTAGTTGATATTTAGAATATTAGTGCTGCTAATTATCAAGCCAGAGAAACGCCTTAAATAATCGACACCTTAATGCATTAAAATCCAACGAATCGTATGGATTCGAGGGTGGTGGTTGGAGGGTAAGGTAGGGTGAAGTGTGGAGAAGGTGTTGGAACACGTAGCGACTCGGAGGCGGCGGGCGAAACTTGATTTAAATGCACAAAGCGTCTTTGCGACGAACACGACGAGTTGCGAAGCCATCGCGCGCCAAAGTTTCAATGCTACACAACCGCCTCCCTAACCCCCACGACGAACAACTCTACCTATATTAGACAAATTGTATTGTATATCATTATATTCCGAAGGCTTGCAAAGGACGCGCAGGTAAAATTTAGGACTAAATTCAATTATTAAAGTTTTAAAACACGTCAAAAGCGAGCAAATTTTGTTAGGGTTTACAAAAAAGGGGATAACTTTTGTTGGAAATAAAATATTTTAATTATCTTGATAAATTATGAAAGGTTATTAGTTTATTTATAACTACACAAAAATTTATTAATGTATCTTTAATAGTTTTGGAGTTATCTTGGTTTAAACTTTGGACAACTTTAGAAATTAAAAATTTACCCAAAAAAATTTCTATTTAGTTTTTATGGTTTTTTGAGTAAAGTAATAAAGTTATCATAAAAATTCAAAAACTAGGTGAAAGCTTAATAAATTTTGTATATATTACTTCAAACCGTTTGTATAGGGTGTTTACGTAACTTTTTTAATTTACACTTAAAGTTAGAACAACTTTTTCACGAAAAATGTTTACGCAAATGTGATTTACTGAACTTAATTGTAAATATCTTAAGTAATTTTTATAATATTTTAATAAGTTATACTATTTTTTTAAACTACATTAGTGTGTGTAATTGTTGGTGAAAGCCAAATTAAAAAATCTTGTTTAGTTTGGTCGTTATTTGTGTTTAAAAAAAGGGCAATTTTGAAAAGTTAAACTTTGATGTTGTGCGTCCAAACGAATGAAATAAAAAACATGGCAAATATTTGATGCGCGTTGCAGAAAGCTGGAGCAGATAATACACGTCCGAATAAACAATTTGCGAACGAACGCATCGGGCAAATAAAATTATCGAATTGTTTGCCTATTAATTGGATGAAAAACCTCTCCACCCTCTCACTCCGTGCGGCGGCGGCGGTGGTGGCGGCCGCCGTGGACCAGGATCACGATCATTATTACTACACAATACAAACCCGAACTGAAAATGCGGCAAACGAACCCCATTCATACACTGGTACACTGAACCAACCCCCGTTGCAGAAACACAGCCGGAAAATTCGGAAAATTTCTATTTCCCGACCTTTATTTATTTATTAATTTATTTATACGAAACATTTCACGAATTTTAGATTTTAAATACTCGGATTAATGAACCGAACATCATACAGGGTGTTCTCGAAATATTTTTTTTTGGGAAAATTGTTTTTTTTACGTCTTTGTATATGAATGTTTGTCGTGTCGGTTGGAAGGGGTGGGGGATGATAAATAAAATATTTTCCATTATCGACTGGTCTGCCGCGCTGCGTCGTATTATTATTATTCATGAGTTCGTCCCGATGTTTATTCGTTCGATACGTGCCGAGCGTGTTTGCGCGCTGCGGGCCGGGGGCGGCGGCGAGAACGGGTGGTGCGCGTCCGGCCCGCATACACCGCATACCGGAAAGTTTCTAATTACGCGCCACGAAGACTGTTGATGTTGATATTCCCTTTTAATTGATGTTTTTTATATAGATAATTCAGTGTGTTTATGTGCAATGCCCATGAAAAGTAAGGATAACTCAAGGGATAATTGAGATATCGCAATAAACGTTTAAAATATTTAAAGGTAATTAGTACAGGGATATATTGACTTAAAATAAAAACAATACCATTGTATATTCACAAGATATAAAATTTTAAAGTTGTTCCTATTTTTTTAAAATTTTCTCAAATTGTTTACTAAACTTTACTTGTAAGGTACGCTCACATGAAAAATACTATGTATACTTGTTTAGTATCATTTTATAGACAATTTAACCAGCTTTTAAGTGCTTTAAAGTATATTTAATTATCTTTATTAGTTTATGAGTAAATAAATAAAATATAAAAATTAACTAACTTTAACACCTTGTAGATTAACTTTACTTATGACTATCTTTAGAACTATATATATTTTTTTATAGAAAATTTTATAAGCTATTAGTCCTTTTTTGAAATTTAATTTTACCTCAATTAGTTTAAGGACAATTTGATATTTTATAAAACTTTTCAATTTGTTTTTGTCAAAAAATTAAAATACGCTTCGTTTTATTTCTAAAACATTTGAAACAGGACTAAGAAGAAGGTAACAAAACAGTTTGATGACTTAAAAGATATTTAAGCGGCTTAGAAAGTATTAAGGATGTAGTAAAGTTTGAGTTTCTACCGTTTCCAACCATATTCTATCCTTTTTTCTTCAAATAAAGTACGAGAAACTTTATTCTTCGATGAATTAAATACAATTTAAAGAAAATTTTAAGGATAAAAGGATATTTTTGTTTTGTTTAATATAATAAAATTATTTTCTAATGGTTGTGTAAGGATAAAATATTCTAAGGCCTTTATATAGAAGAAAAACTTTAGTTTTTGACATTAATGTATTTGCTAAATAAAATTGCTCTTTTTTAATAAGGGATTACGCTTAAACTAATTAATATTTTTAATTGCGGTTTTTTCTGAAAGATATAATATTTAATGTAGTTTTTGGTGAAGTTTTGTATTTTAAAATATCTCTAAAACTTTAAGAGATATTTAGGATTTTGTAACGTAATGATTTTTTGTGATAAAATATTTATTTGTAAAGTTGTTCTTAATTTGAGTGTGAATTAATAAGTTGTCATTAACACTTCAAACAAACGATTTTGACTATTTTGTAGAAAATTTAATTATCTTTTAAATGTTTTTTAAATAATTTAGTTATCTTTATTAGTTTACTCGTAATTTAACAATTACTAATCTAAATTTTTTTTGCCAAGCTTTAAAATGTTTCTAAAATGTTCTATTTTTAACTGTAATTTAAAAAGTTTGGGTAAACATTCCACATTTTTAATTAGAACTAATTTATAGAGAATTTAATTAACTTCTAAACAGTCTTTGAATCATTTAGTTATCTCAATTAGTTTATTCACAATTTAATAAAAAGTAAACAAATTGGTTTTGTCTTGAGGTATTAATGCTTTCCAATTTCTAAAGTTGTCTAAAGGATAACGAATCAAGGATATGGGATGAAAAAAAGGATTTGACATGTTCATGTGTGCTGTTGCTGTTTTTGTCTGTTACGTTTCGTACAAATAATTAATTAAACGTGACCCTAGTCCTAGTTTGGTGCGAGTCCTTTCCGGGGGTTGTAGTGGTAGCAATTTCTAGGAGTCTGCGAGTTTCCTACCGAATTTTCTCGCCCCTTTTCTATTGTAGTCTACCGACATTTACCCGAAAACCGAATCAATCTTCGAGAGGCCGAAACAACCCCCTATCGACTCAAAATTGTTAGGGGTAGTTTTGGTAAGAATTGTTTCGAATTGCACTTTCATTGCTTTTCTTTCTTAGCCTTTATTGCAATGCGTTGCACCAGGAAAATTTACTTTTTTCATCCCTTAACTTAACATCTGCGTTAAGGGATGACGATTTATTTTGTAAATTTGTGAAGTGTAATTTTGTTTTTAATTTTAATTGTTAGTTTTTTTTAGTGGAAATTGTTTTTTCTTTAAATAGGATTAAGGGTAAGGGTAGTTTTTGGTGGTGGTTTTTGGGTGTCGAAAGGACAAAACTGAGTTTGAGGCCTTGAACAAAACGAAGCAGATGTCGCACGCCCGATTGACGTTTTCGGTCGGTTTCCACTCTACGAGGACAAACCCACCCCTCGTGCGGGGTGCAAAAGCTTCTCGGCTAGGATGGAAGGCAAAGTATGTGTCTAATTGAAAATCCGTCTCGGCAGCTGACATCCTCTGACGTTCTGAAGTTCTGAATATCTGCAATACTCAACAGTCAAAAACCACCCCCACCCCTGTTTTGGAGTTTGCACCCTTAAATTTTCAAAAAAATTCTACTTCATTTTTTTTTCTAAATTTTATTGTTTGATACACTGTAGTGTTTGTTTTGGTAATATTTTGGTTGTTTTGTGCAAAACAAAAAGCTTTTCAAAGCTTGCAAGCGTTGAGCGAGCGTGGTCGGGGTTGGGCCATTTCGGGTATCGATCCTCGCGCGCGCGCTGCCGCCGCCAACGCGCATCGCCGCACGATCACGACGACGAGTGCGTGCAACGACCGCCGAAAACGCCACAGCTGCACCCCACCCCGATACAATACAAAAAATGCATACAATTTTTGTTTTGTTTTCACAACATTTTTGTTTTTGACTAAAACTTTATTGTGCAGCAACTTTAACCATTAATAACTTTTGTTATAAATATGGTAATTTAATTCTGTTGAATGCTGTTTATAGATAATTTTATTAGTTATTAGGTGTAAAAAATCTAGATTTTTATGTATTAAATTGAAAAAGTTACAGGGTGTTAAAGTCAAGTCACACAAGTTGAAACAAATCAAAATTTTGCATTCAATTTAAACTTTAAAGTTTAAACAAAGATAACTCAAAAACGGTTAATGATAAAATTATAATGTAAACTATAATTAATAAAAAGGTTATTTGGGTTTATTTTAGTGAAAACTAAATTTAAAAATTTAAATTTTTGCAAAAGTTATTAATAAATTTGTAAAATGTTACAAAATTAAAGTTAAAAATTTAAATTTTATTAAAATTTACATAACTCAAATACTATTTATTGTAATTAATTAATCTAAACCTAAAGTTATTAAGTATAAATTATATTTTAATTTGGCAAAAAGAAATTAAAAAAATATTAGAAACTTTTTGAATAATTTATCTTCAAAGTTCAATAATATTTTTGGCTAAAATGTAACTTTTTATTTTTATAACAAAAACAAAGTTTATTTAATTAATTATAACGTAACAAATAATTGTCGCAAAAATTTAATCTAAACTAGGAATGATTAAGGATGACTTTCTCTTATTTTTAGTAAAAAGATAATTAAAATATCTCATTAACTTACCGAGTTATAAACCCTTAAAGTCAAAACTTATAATTTTGTAAAATTTTCTACTAAAAAAACCGAAAATTTTTAACACCCTATATCTTTATTATTAATAATTGAAGAAATCCAATCAAAACTAATACTAATTAAGGTTAAGTGTAACTTTAATTCGCTGAAATCCAATTTTTGAAAGTCCAACCCCTTTTCGAGTAATTTACCTTTAAAATTGTCACAATTTTTAGTCCTCAAACTACGATTACACAACAAGATATGATAAAATTTTATTTTAAGGGATGTAATTTACGAGTATTGTTATTGGCGTATCCGCGATCAATTGCCGATCATAAATCATTCCACACGCGTATATTTACAAAACTACCCTTACCCTTATATCTCGACTTGCACGAGGTTCTCTCATCGCGCTTTGTTCCTGTTTGCATCCCTCGAACGCACCCCCTTAAACTTTCACACGACACGCGTTTGCTGAATTTTCCATATTCATATCTTCCGAACTCATCTATCTCAACGACCATTTATACGCATTATTTTTTGTGTGTCATCCCTTAAAGCTCGCAAACACGTCACAGTTGTATTTATACAACCAGGGGGTGAGTGATTGCTGATTATGATTATTGTTATGACGGTGGTGTCGTTAAAACTTGGGCAAGTTTTCTATACAAACATACTAACACAAAATATTAAGGGATGAAATAAAAAATTCTATAAATACAAAAATAAGGGATGAAAAAAAAATTTACAAGAAAATTTTTTTATTTTTAGTTTATTGATAAAAATTAATTTTTTTGGGCAAGGAATTTTTTTAAGGGTTGAAACTACCCCCTAAATTTTTTTTTTAAATATTTAAAAATTAATTTCCACGTAGTCAAAACCAAGCTTTATAAACACACATGCTTTTGTAGCGTAAGGGTTGTAAATAGGGGTTGGAATTCACATTTACGCTCTGCAAATTCAAAAGCTTCTCGCACCGTCGGCTTCCGGCTTTGCTGATTTGTTGGTTTTCCACTGAATTTCCACCGAATTTTCATCAAATTTCTGTGTTTATAGGCTTTCAACTACATGGGCTAGTGCTAACTTTTGAAACAACATACAAATATTATATTATAAATTGTTATTCGTATGCTGGAATAATATTTCTCGTTTTGTGGGAAATTCTGCCCGAACGTCGAAACGAACAATTCTGTGAATAACTCGAGTATTTTAAAAGATAATTTAATCAAATTTGGAGGGTTGATGCTCAAATAAATAGGGTTTAATATAGTGCAATCGGATTTATATTATTTTGATTAACATTAAAGATATTAAGGGTTAAAGTTTGATTTACGATTTCAAAATGTAGAAACTTTCAAAAAAATGATACATCAACTTTAGGGGTGAATAACTTCAAAACTAACGTATAGTATTTATAGAAAATTTTATAGAGGGTAGTACAGGTAATCATTAATGAATTAAAAATTTATTGGTATAGTTAAGTGCTATAGTTTTTTTGTTATTAATTTTTTAAAAAATGGTGTTTTTTAAATTATAGGTTTAGATATCATTTGGTGGTTTTTAAACTTATAATTGTGTGTCAACTTTAAAATTAAATAACTTTATGGATAAATAATATAATTAAATGAATTTTTTTTGTATTATACTTTGATTAATTAGGAACAATTTAAAATTTATTTGGAACAAAAAAGTTAAATAGTTTGTTTGTTATTAATTTTTAAAAAATTTCTGTTTTTTCCACAAAATAATCATCCCCTTTTTGTACTTCAACTTTAAACCTGAATATCTCAAGAACTAATAATAATAATTAACTTTTCTAAAAAGATACTGAAACTACAGTAAATATACTATGAATTTCATTATAACAAGTTTTATACAGGGTGTTGTAAATATTTTAAATTAATGTTTAAAAATTTTCTACAAAATAAAATTTTTTGAAAGTATTAAAAATTTGATTTTTTATGATTTTTAATGAATTATAAATACAAATAATATTTTTCCGCTGTAGTTCATTTTGTTCATTAGTCGAAAATTAGTTCACGTCTTGCGCAAATATAAATTACACTGATATTTGTATTTATTTTAGTCGCAAACGCGAGCTTTACATTTCCTTTCATATCGCGTTTTGTTTTCCAACATCCTGCTGCTGCAGCGCTGAAGTCCTCGAGTGGATAGAAGAAACAGAACTGAGCTGAGCAAACCTTTGTTATAATTAGTCTCGGTTCATTTTCCGCATGACGTGTGTGTGTGTATGCGTCGAGAATGTCTTTCTCTGCGCAAATATTTAGTTAAGAAAACGTTTAACGCACCCAACGAGTACGACGGCGGCGCGCAATTTTCTCATTTTCCACGAAACGGGAGACAGAAGAAAAACACTCGCCTATTGCAATTGCACCGGATGCAAGCGACTAAATC
Source organism: Atheta pasadenae (assembly GCA_030264155.1). Lineage (NCBI taxonomy): Eukaryota > Metazoa > Arthropoda > Insecta > Coleoptera > Staphylinidae > Atheta > Atheta pasadenae. The sequence goes on along the minus strand of JARJDS010028395.1, from coordinate 47,891 downwards.
GAGTTTCATATTTTATGAGAATAAATGAGAAATTATAAAATACACAAAGATAAATAATGGAAAGAAAAAAGATTATAATTTCAAGCTTTGTTTAAGGGTGAAAGAAATTTATTTTGATTGTTTCAATTAAAACCTAATAAAATATGATTATTAAGGGATTATTTAGTTTTTAGTTTAAGTTTTTAAATGTCATAGTTTTTTAGTTATAGCGATTTGAAAATTTTGTGTTTTTAAGGGGTGAATTTTTTTTTAAAAATCGGGAATTTTTAAAAAATTTATTACGTAAAAACTAATTATAGTAATAAAAATTAATTTTGGTTTTAGATTAATAATTAGTTTATTTGTAATGTGTAAAAATTTCATAGTGATAGCTCAATGATTGTGGGAGATATTCACCCTTAAAGTTCATACTTATTTTTGTATTTGCGGAAAACTAAATAATAATTTTAATATTTAAACATTAAATTAGGTACTAAATAATTTTTTTAGTAACATTTTAATTACTCACTATAAAAATATAACTAATTAACTTTAATTTTCATTTTATAAAATGTTTTCAGTGTTTTTAGTTTAAAAGTTATAATCAATTTAAAAAAAATTGTATTTTCTGGTTTTTAAAGTTAGTAAAAATACAAATTATTTTAATTTGTTTATAACTTATAAACTATTTATCCAAATAACAACAAATTTTGTAAATATTTAAATAATTAGTGTGTTTATATACTGCGTAAATTTCACACGAAAATTCTTTCAGCATCCCGAGTTATGACACCCTAAACTTGAGTTTAAAACTTTGTAAAATGTTGCAGTTTTCACATTAAAATTCCAACTAATTGCGACTTTTGTAAGGGGTGGGAATTGTACCCAACAGCACTTACAGTTATTCCTTCATTCCCTAGAGTTCCTACTGCTCCTAGATGTGCCAGAGTTGTAAGGGTAGCAACGCGTCACCCCCTAACATCTAAAATCTGAACGTTTACACCACCACCCTTCACACAACTCACCAAAATCTCACATTATTCTCCACTATCGCCACTATTAGCGAATACAACTATTACGTGTATTACCCAAACCATAAATTCTAATCTTCATTCACCACCTAGAACACACCCCTAATCGCAATAAGTGAAATTTTGTACAAAACCGTAGCGAAGCAAAACAAATAAACGAAAATTCAAAATTAAATATTTCTTAGATTATGACTCACAAACGAAGAAATTAATTCCCGAGAAAAAAAAAATTAGGGGTAGTTTATAAGGGTGGGTTTTAAGGGTGGTTTTCAAACATATTCATGTGGCGATTTGCGTGAATGTGTATACTGTCAATATTTACGGACGGCACACATCATTTAACGATTACGTGTTTCATCCCTTATATTTTAAATTCCATGGTTAGAAAATTTAAGGGATGAAAATGTTTGTTATAAACACTGTATATATTTTTGTCTGGTTAACAATTTATAAAAAATTATTTATGTAGTTAAAAACAACCCTTTGGGTTTTTTGTATAGTTTTTTTGTTGGATTTTAGGGGATGAAAATCCAAATTGTTTGCGTTGATTATGTAAAACTTTGTTTGGCGATTGTTTTGCTATTGTTTGCGTTTGTTTTTTTTATGAACGCGCAAACCACCACCTCATGTCAGTCACAAACTCACGTGCAGTGCATTTAGGGGTTGGTTTATTTCGAGTAATCCGGTTTCGCTGCGTTTAGTGCGCACTTAGTGCACGCTCACGTGTTTAATTTAAAGTTGAAAATTTCACACAGACTGCACATTGACCACAAGGGTTGGTTTGGTATTGGTCAGTATTTCCACCCCTACGGCTGCGGTTTGTTTCTATTTAAAGTTTTATTTGATTTTCAAAACGTTTTTGTGACTTTAAACTTAAATATCTTTGTAAGGGGTTGAAGTTTTTATTTGAAATTTTTACACTATATAAGGGCAGGTATCCTTAAAACAGTTAATAAATTAGGGGTAGTTTTCGTTAATAGGTTTTAAGTTATGATTTTTTAAAGTTTTTGTGTTTGTTTTAAATTTTTGAAAATTACGAGGGTGAAGAAAAACCGAAATTTTTTGTTTGTTCATAACTTTTTTAATATTTAACTTAAAAATATGAAATAAAAAGGTAATTGTAAACAATTAGTTTTACTTTTGTCTGAGTTAATTGGATTTTATAGCAATAATTTATTTAGTCCTTAAAAAGGCTTTAAACTTTATAATTTTGTTTGTATTTAAAGTATTGTGTGATTTTTCTAACGTTTTTGTAACTTTAAACTTAAATATCTTTTTAAGGGGTTTAAGTTTTTATTTGAAATTTTGACACCATATAAGGGTAGGTATCCTTAATACAGATAATAAATTAGGGGTAGTTTGTATTTATAGGTTTTAAGTTATGATTTTTTAAAGTTTTTCTGTTTATTTTTAAATTTTGAAAAATTTCAGGGTGTAGAAAAACAGAAATTTTTTGTTTGTTCATAACTTTTTTAATTTTCAACTTAAAAATATGAAATAAAAAGCAAATGGTAAACAATTAGTTGTACTTTTATCTGGATGAATTGAATTTTATAGCAAAAATTTATTTAGTCCTTAAAAAGGCTTTAAACTTTCAATTTAAATTTTTGGTTTTGGTAAAAAGTCCTGAAAAACGGACATTTTTCGAAAATATATTACGAAAAAACTATCAAGTCAATTTTACTCTAAAAAATTTTAAATTAAAGTTAATTAGTTATATTTTTAGCTGATATTTTTTTTAGTCCTTGAATATTTAAGGATGTTACTTAAATTAATAAGTTTTCTTATCGTATTTTTTTGTCTGGATTATTATTGATGTTTTTTTTGTTTCAAAATTTACCGTGAAAAAGGAGTATAAAAGGATGCAATGTTCGACATAGGACGTCGATGTCGACGTGGCGTTCGTGCTCGTCTCTTTGGGTATGCGACGCGTTGTGCCAGCCAGGACGAGTTGTCACGTAATAAATATCCATATCCTTCTGCGTCGTGCTCGACGCCTTCGAGCGCTCGCCAAGCCAAACGTCACAGCTCGTCGTCCTCGGCGTCGTCCTCGAACATGCATTCGACAAATTTAACACCCTACGACACGTTGCGCATTCACATCCTTTGGACATTGACAGGAATTCCAAAATTTTTTTTTACAAAAATTACAAACAAAAATTATAAAAAAATTTGTGTTTCCAAAAATTGATTAGAATTTAAGGATTTAAAAGGATAATGCTAGTTGATGAAATTAATATGATTAGGGGGTGGTTTTTGTAAGTTTAGATGAGTTGACAAGTCAAAAGGTGTGTTATTTCCTTATTTCCTGCTTGATTTCTAAGACGACATAAGGATTGTTCAAAGGATTCCCCGCCAGAAGGATTAAGTTAAGAAGCCACTTTGCTATCGTGTGCAATTCTATACAAGAAAGGATTATAAGTAGGATTTTAACATCAAAGGAAACTTTAAACTTTATGTTTAAAGCTTTAGGTTTGAATTAAATGCTAATTTAAGGATAATTGCAAGGACTATGTTAATTTTTAATTAACCTAAAATAAAATTCAGTTAATTATCTTTAATTTGATGTTTGAATTAGATTTTTAGGAGAAATAGTTTAAAAGTTATTAACAATTTTAAAAAAGTTGTTATTAAGGATAAAATGTTTTTAGAAAAAACGAAAAATGTTCAAAAAATTATCACATAAAAACTATTCCGTGAAAATTTACTAAATTTTGTTGCTTGTTTAAGGATAAGTGGTACTATATAGATTAAAAATTTCATTGAGGTAAATCATCCCCTATTGAAGATATTCAACGTTAAAGTTGGAACTTAGAATTATTTTTACTTTATCTTTAACTAAAATCATAGTTTAAGCCTTAATTAAGGGTTGAAATAAATTTTTTTAAACATTTTCAGTTAATATATTGTAAAATATAGTTAATAATCTTTTATTTACACTTTAGTATTTATTTTTAGTGTTATTATTTTGTGAGTTATGAATTTTTTAAATAATTAAAACAAAATTTTAGTTTTCAGGACGTAATACATTTTTTTTTTGAAAAATTAATTAAAAAATAATTAACCAATAGATATTTTTAAATTAATTTTTATTTTATTAACAATTACGTATATTTTATGGAATAAATTATTTAGAGTTTTAAAATAATATTTACTACCCCTAAAAAATTATTAAACTAAAAAAATGTATTTTATTTTACTTTTTTTAACAAAACATTCAAAAACCATTAAATATTTCATGTATTTTTTTGTATTTTATGTTTTTTGGAGGCGTAACACACTAACAAAATAAACTATATTTGTTTGTGTAGATAAAGCTTTAGCATAGCCACCCCCTGGTGGTCGAAAATGTACAAATGGATTTGCGGAAAGCACGCATTGGCGAGTTAGGCATAAGCTCTCATCTCTTCAGTTATAACGGCCATGCGGCAGCAGTTTACGTTCGCACACGAACGCCGCGAGACAATCTGCGGCGGTCGCCGCCTCCGGCTCTATTTATTACGCTCAAATTGAACTTGAATAACAGAACATCCAATTCCGCGCGCCGGCCACGCCGATGTGATTGACAATGCGGATTAGTGGGAATTAATGTGTGCTGGCACATTGCTACTACCCCTACCAACCCCCAGCAACTCACATTTATTCACATTTCAACCCCTAAAATGCCCAAAACCATGGAATTTTAACATATGTTGAGTTTTATTACAAAAAATAATTTTTTTTGTTGGTTCAACTTTAATAACAAAAAAACGCAATTAAAACTTATGCATATTAGTTATTTGTTACAGATTATAAAAATATAGTTAATTAACTTTAGATTAACGTTTAGTTTAGGATTTTATGTTAATTATTAAAAAAGTTATAGCGTTTTAAATAATTTTTGCAAATCGATACAAATCTAGCAAAAATTATTTTTTATTTTTTGTTTTAAAACTCAATAAATCATCCCTTATATCCATAATTGCGTTTGGGGACATTTGTGCCACGACGAACTGTCACAATACCCGGATTCTTCCATTATCCTGTCACACTCCTGAAATAAATGAATATCTAAAACTTGAATGTAAAAAATTTTGTTCCTGGTTTCCAATTCAGATTTTTTTTACATCTCCATATAACATCCCAGAAAAGTGATTAATTATTATTTCAAAAAGTTTAAACTTTAACACATAAATATCTAACTCATTACCTAACATTTAATCATTGTTTAGTAAAAATTGCTTGATTAGTTTTTTTATAATTAATTTTTAAAAATTTTCGGTTTTTTTTTAAACAATTTGTGCAATTTTTTTTTAAACATTTATAACTTTTAAAGTATAAAAGATAAAATTATATACTAAAAACGTAATTATAGATAATAAGTTAAACTTTATTTTCGTGTAATTAAAAGTATAATTATTGTTATTCTTGTGTCCTTTACAGGACGTTAAACCTACTCATAAATATAAAACGAAATGCATTGAAAGTAAAGTTTGTTTAAAGTCCTTTTAACGTGGACACAGGACTCGAAAAATTTAACGCTGTGTATTCAGGACTTTTCCCAACTATTCCACAATGGAATAGTTTCGGTCCTGTTCGAAAAACTCAAGGCATTCTAAGGATAACTGGTAAAACGTTAAGAAATAACAGAAAAAAAAACGTTGATACAAAGAAATCCTAAATAAATACTTAGTCCTGGGTCCTTTTTATAAAATTTTAATTTTTTTTACACAAAAAATAAATTCACTAACAAGTTTTCTTATTTTCCGATCCATCACAAAGTGCGCAAGAATAAGGCATCACTTTGCGCGCATGGTGAAGGCGCCGGGCACGCCGTACAAATCGTGCTTCAGCCACTCGATCGTTTTGTGTAACGTTGCCAGCTTCTCTTTCCCTTTTCGGTGGTGGGAAAAGGTTCGAGAGCTTTGTGCGTTGTGTGGATGAGGGTTGAGGGGATGCAGGACATGATCGAGCAAACAAAGCTTTCGCCTCGCTTCGCTTCGGTTCGGTTCGCGAGTCGTACTCTTGTACTTGTACTCGATTCCGTTTGTTCGCTTTGCTTTGGCGGCGAGCAACTGAGATGTAAGGGTGGGAAAATGATGCTCGGTAGAAAGGGATGCAGATACTTTGGAAAGCTTTGCTTTACATCGCTTTTCATTGCTTTTCATTGCGTTACTTTGCTTTACACAGCGTCTGCTCGAATGCATCTTGAAGTAGGTACATCCTGACGCGAAGTTTTAAAAACCGAAATTTTCAAACAAAAAAATAAAATATTTGTAACACTCTGTATACAATTTTAATTAGTGGTAATTGTAGGTAATTTAATGTAGTTTTTTATGGTTAAAGAAAATTTTCATATTTTAATTTTTGTTTTAAGATATTCAAGTTTTAATTAGACGTTGCATGTTTTAAGGATTAAAAAACTAAATTATTTTAAAAAATCATAACTTAGTTAATTATAGGAATATTTAGACCAAAAAAATTACTGGGGAAAGCTAATTAGTTATGTTACTAAAGAAAATTATTTGTGATTGTTTATTATAATATTTTACCATAGAAAAAAATAGGTAAACTTTAAATTGTAATTTTAAAGTTAAATTTTACATAATAAATTTAATTATAATTTCAAAAATCATTTTAAGGGTTAAATAAATTTTTTTAGTTACTTTGACTGAAAATATATAAAAATATAGTTAATTAACTTTACTTTAACGTTGAGTACATATTATTATTGTTAATATTTTTTGTTTTATATATTTTTAAAAAAATTACGATTTTTTTTGAGTTTTGAAATTTAAAAAAAACTTAAATATTTAAAAAAATCATAATTTAAAGAGTAATTATCCGAATGTTATGAATTAAATTTTATTTTGTTGCTAATTAGTTGTACTATTTACCATAAAATTTTTAATTGTTTACAATAATTGTAACTATTTTTTTTAAGTAATTGAAAAAGTACTTTAGTTAGTACTATGAAGTTAATTACAAATTTTGTTTGACAAGAAATATCTCGTCCTGTCAAGGATTCAAGGACGAATCCAATGTAATGTCCGATGATAAACGACCAATGATGGTATTGCGGCGACGTTGAGATGCACTGCAATGGCGTTTTAATTAAATTCTATACGCGGCCGCGCTTCAACTCTTAAACATTCATTAACACTCGTCCTTGGTCCTTTTGTCCTTCATTGTACGTCTATTGTCCTGTGACTTTTTACATTGTGTCACGCCTACACTATTAGAGCTCAATTTTTTTGGTTCACAACTATGATAAAACAGGATTCAGGAATTGAAATTACAAGGATATGGATTTCAGTGTACTGTAAAGGATAATGACAGTTTTTACTTGCATGTTCGATTTGTAACAAAATAGGACAAAGGACGAAATAATGAAAACGTGCTGTGTGGGGGTGAAAACAGTGTGAAAAGGATGCGACAAACAAAAAAGTCCTTTATTGTCATCATCGGTTGTTTTTCGTCCTTGATCGTCCTTATTCCTGCTGTGAATGAATGCTAATTCGTGCGGAACGCAAAAACGCAACAACAAAGGTGCGTGGAGTGGTTGTAAGGAGTGGAAAAAGGACGAAATTAGTCGAGGGGGTGAAAAACGAGGCACGCGTCGGGACGTGCGTCCGCTTAATCCTTTAAAACTTGCGTTTGTCATCCGTCCGCTCTACGTCCATTCATCCTGTAACTTCCTTCGAGGATGTTAAGTCCTGGATAGGCTCGAAGGACTCGTGACACAAACAAAAAGCCGTTTAATTCATTCGAACATTAATTATTTCGAAATAATTTATTTTCGTTAGAAAAATCAACTTTTTTTAAAATGGTCATAACTTTTTAAGTATTAACAATAAAAATTCAAACTCAACGGTAAATAAAAGTTAATTAATCAAATATTAAGCTTGATTAGTTAAAAAAAATATTAAAAAATTATTCAGTCCTTAAAATTAACAATGAAGTTAAATTTAAAATAAATTTTTAGGTAAATTTCACTTAAATTTTTTAAATATATTATTTAACAATTTTTTTAACAATCATGTTGATATTATTAACACCTATTAATATTTTTACTAAATAATATACCTTATTACGAATAATTTAGTATTTTTTTAGTTAAATTTAGTCAAATAGAAACAAAGTTATGATTTTTTAAAGTTTTGGCGTTTTTTTTACTAACTTTCCACGATTATAAAAACAAAAATCCGATTTTTTTGAAATTTTTATAACTAAAAAACTATTAACAATAAAAATTTAAACTCAACGAGAAATAAAAGTTAATTAACCAAATATTAAGGTTGATTAGCGAACAATAATATAAAACAATGATTTAGTCCTTAAAATTAACAATAAAGTTTAATTTAAAATAATTTTTTAGTTAAATTTCACTTAAATGTTTTTAATATATTATATAACAATTTTTTTAACCATTATGTTATTATTATTAACACTTATTAATATTTTTACTGAATAATATAACTTGTTACGAATAATTTAGTCTTTTTTTACTTAAATTTATATAAATAATTACAAAGTTATGATTTTTTAAAGATTTTGCGTTCTTTTTACTAACTTTCCACGATAATAAAAACAAAAATCCGATTTTTTTTAAATTGTTATAACTAAAAAACTATTAACAATAAAAATTAATTTTCTAAACAAAATTGAAGCTAATAAACTAAACTTTAAGATACTTTTATTTAAAATTTAAAAATAAATATATTTAGTCCTTAAAATGAACCATAAACCCAAAAATTCAAAAAAAACTCAAATAATAAACAACATTTTTTAAAAATGTTATAAACAAATAACTATAAACAATAAAAATATGTACTATAAACTAAATTAAAGCCAATTAACTATACTTCAAGGACCTTTAACTTAAAACTTATAAATAAAATTATTTAAGCCTTAAAACTACCCTTAAACTTCAACTATCTAAAATTCAACTATCAGAAAATCCACAAACGCAAAGAAAATTGTGTTTTTTTATATTATCCTTACATAAACATTAATATCCTTATCCAAGGACGTTTTATATGGTTCAGGAGAAAAATTAAATTATCTCCCAATGTGTGTTTCAATATTATGATAACAATGTGTAACATTATTACACGTCGCGCACGTCGCCAGATGTTTTCCTCGCGTGTTTGGCTCATTGTCCTTGCGTTATCCTTGCGTTATCCTGAACCTTTCCGGAACGTTTTCGTACATTTGCGTTGCCGTTACGCTCACATTACATTTGTTACCGTTTCCTTTCTTCTTTTCTTTACGCCGCACACACGCCTCGCGTTTTAGATCTCCATCTTGGTCCTGCGTGTTGTTTCGTCCTGTTTCGGCCTGTCTCGTCCTTTTTCAGCGCCGTGACACATATTGGCCGGCGACATAATAATGCGATGATCGCGTCGAGCACGTACCGCCGACTGCATTAGGCGTCGAGGATAATATGTTCCTGCCAACATCCTCCTGCGTCGTCCTGCAAACCTGCGAGTTTTACACATTTTTCTCTTCTGATGCGAGCAAGGACAACAAAATGAATGTGATATGTATGTGGTTTTATTTTTACATGCATAAAATAAATTATCCTTGCATTATCCTTGCGTTATCCTGGAAATTTTAAGGATCAGGATGTGATTTTTTTTAATTTTTAAATTTTTTTGTTTTAAAAATTTTGGAAATTTTTTTTTGGGGGGAGGGTGAATTATCCTTTTAGTCCTGATTTTTGTAAAATTAGTTTTTAGGTTAGAAATTTTTATTTTTGTGTTATTTGTGATATTTGTGACAAAAGTCCGTTTTTTTGTCATTTTCTTAATATAATAGCGACGAAAACGAGGAGAGATGCTGGTGGCGGTGGTGGCGGCGGCTGTGGCGGCTGTCAACGTCGCGTTCGTGGTGCCGTCTCCGCTCGCTTGTGCTGTACGTGTGTGTCGAGTTCGTCTCGCGTCGCTCGCAAAAATGGAAGTGTCCGTAATAAATATTCATGAGCTGAGGCGGCGGCAAAGGAGGCGGCAAGTAACGCGCCGACAACACATCGTATGCCTGCGCTTTTGCCGCGACGTTTTTAACTAATACAAGATGGCGGTTATAGATTACTAAGTGTCACGGTGAATTTGTATTACCATTCACCCCTACCACCCCTCCCACCCCCTAAAACATCAAAATATGTTTTCTACTTTAAAAAAAAATTCTAAATCCTCAAAATTTATTTATTTAAAAACAATATTTCCAAAAAAAATTCTCGAAAATTTTAACACCCCTAAAAAAATTAGGGGATGAAAAACTAAAAAAAAACAATTTGCCGTTATTTTTCGTTGTTTGTCGTTAATTCCAAAGCAAATAAAACCTCGGCAATAATTTTTGTATCTCCGGTCGGGTGGTGAGTTTTCGCGCATGAATAACCAGCCTGAATGACCCTGCGCCACCCCCGCAAGCATACAAGGGATTGGAGGGTGTTCTCTGTGTTGTTGAGTTTGGGGTTGTGTATGCGCGCGTAGTGTTGTTGTTGTTTACGTTCGTCCTGCATTCCTGCATTCCTGCAGGCGGATGCTTGCATGCAGGGTGGTCGTATTTATTGAATCGTGCGCAGCGGCGGCGGTGGTGGCGGCGCGCGCGCGAGCAGCTGCTCGGTTTTACACACCGCAGGCTTTAAACAAACCGACAACCGGCGGTCAATAATTAACATTTCACCGAGAGAAATGCAAAGAGAATGGAACGTTTTTATACAGGGTGTTTTAAAAATACCAACTAAATTTAATAATTTTTTTATCTAGAAAATAACACAAAATGTTAAAAAAATTATTACGGAAAAACTATTGGACGATAAGGGATGAAATTTTAGGATTTTGATCTTGATTAGTTATAGTTTATTTCTGGAATAATTCAAAGCTGAGATATTATTTTAAGGGTAGGTTTTTTACTCTTAAAGTTGATAATATTTTTGGTAAAAAATTTGTTGAAGGAAGAAAAAACAAATTTTTTACAAAAATTAATAACAAAAAAACTATTTGAGTATAAGGGATGAAATTCTGGAAATATGTTGTGGATTAGTTATAGTTTATGCATAAAATAATTCAACTCTTATATATTATTTTAAGGGTATGTTTTTTTCTCTTAAAGTTGATTATATTTTTGGTGAAATTTTTTTGAAGAAAAATAAACAAATTAAAAAAAAATTAATAACAAAAAAACTATTTGAGTATAAGGGATGAAATTCTGGAAATATGTTGTGGATTAGTTGTAATTTATGTATAAAATAATTCAAGTCATAAATTTTATTTTAAGGGTAGGTTTTTTACACTTAAAGTTGATATTATTTTTTGTCAAAATATTTGTGAAGGATAATTAACAAAATTTTCAAAAAAATTTATAATAAAAAAACCATTTAAGTATAAGGGTTGAAATTATGGGAAAATATTCTTTATTACTTATAGTTTATATATAAAAAATTTTAAGTTTTAATTATTATTTTAAGTGTAGGATTTCAGCCCTCAAATTTACTAATGTTATTGAAAAGAAAACCATAAAGAAAACTCAACAAATTTTGTTAAACAATTAATAACAAATAAACTGTCTTATCAATGTACTTCAAATTAAGTAAAAGTTTTGTTAATTAGATGAATTACACCCTTCAAAAATTTCAACCCTCTAACAGAATTTTAAATCTTCTTTCTCCGCCCTCAAACTGAACCTAAAAATTTAAGCATTAAAAAAATCAATAATTTACAAAATCGTCAAAAAGGACTAAAAGGATTCAATAAAAAATTACAAATTTATTTTATAAAAATACTTCTGTTTGTAACAGTATCATTTTTTACACTTACAACCCCTAAATTATTTTTATACTTAATTTACCCGTAAAAAATGGCTACTCATGTAAAACTCTGTAACACTCGAAGGATAATCAAGAAAACGATGCGTTAATGACACGAAACGTGTGTGGTAACTACCCTCCATTGTAGCGTTAACGAGCCAATGACTAATTCGATCGCATTTTTCATTTTCCAACCCCCTCAAACCACGCAAAAACATTCGGCGCTTAATAACTCCCTAAAGGCTTAAATAAATTCCAGGTCCTTTAAATTTCACGCTCAAAAAAATTACGGGTAAATTTTCATTAGCTGTGAAGTTATTTCCTTGAAATAGGATGAAGAAAATTAATGCCCTTATCCTTCAAATCCTTGATGCAATAATGTAATCAGCGAATTTTGTCCGTTAGTCGATAATCGAATTTTAGTTCAAGCAAATGAGGGGTGTACACCCTATATTTAAGGGTGGTAGTACCTTAAGAGTAGTGTTATTGAAATATTACAGGACAATGACTCGGCGGAAATTTTTGACAAGGAGTTTGAAGCCCTAAAATGTGTCAATTACAGAAATTAGTTATTTTTCAAACAAAAAAGGGGTTGTGAGTTTGAACAAAGATAACTCTTACAGTTTTTGAGATAATTTTATGGAAAAAATACTAAAAAATAGTTTAGTTAATGTAGTTTTATATGTCTTAATCTTAATATATAGGGTGTTTTCTAAATATTTTTAAAAATTAATTTAAAAAACAATGTTTTTTTCTTAACTTTAAAAACTAAATTTTTTAAATAAATAAATAAAAATATTTCTATTATGTATAATTGATTTAAATTAATACACAACACAAATAAATACTTATATTTCCTACATACAAAATTTCAACCCCTTAGAGTCACCCCTAAAAAAGTTATGTACCCTCAAAGTGAAATTTTGTTTTTCAATCAAAATTTTTTACTTTCTTATCACAAAAACCATAAATTATTTTGAGTTTAATATATTTCTACCCTTCAAAAACTATCTGGAACTTATCCTAGAACTACCCGAGTGTGTGTACAACACTTTGGAAAACTACCCTCAAAATTTTTATTGATCTAATCCCGATTACTATAATTCTAAACGGCGTTTTGTTCCTGCGCCACTTTGGGCGTACTTTCTCCGAAATACTCGCATGATCGAAGGGTGGTTTTTAAGGGTTGGTCATATCGGAATCCACTGGCCAGCCGGAATCGCTCTAATCTTCAATTAATCCCGGTCGAAGCGCTACCGAACGCGTGTGTGCAACTCCGCACGGTTTTGTGGGGTAAGGGTGAATACGGCGGCGGTGACACGCGGGGGTGAGTCGGTTAGATTACGTGAAATATTGACGATTATGGAGTGTCATGATTAACAACGCACGCTTTGCGAAATGCGAGAATTATTGAGATATTTTAGTCATGATTTGGATCGTATTGATCCTGAAATTAATTCCCAAAACAAACGCTTAAAAATTAGGTTTAGAATTAAAATACAGGGATGATTTTTTTAAGGGTTAAAGTTAAGTTATTCAACTATATGTTTTTATAATTTGGTTGACTTTTGCCGAATAGTTTTTTTGTTATTAATTTTTTTTTAAAATGTGTTTTTAAAACGTTAAATTTTAAAGTTTTAGGTTTAAGGGGTTAGAAATGGTATTTAAAATTAACTTAGGGGTTTGTAATTTTTTCCTTAGATAGTTAACCTAATAATGTTTATGGTGTAAAAATTTTATGCAAATTAAGTTGGTAGTTTATTTATTATTAAGTATTTTGTTAAATAGTTTTTTGTCAAGGTTTTTTTTAATACAAAGTTTTGACTTTAATTTTAAATATCTCTACTGTTAAACATTCAATGTAGTTGATCAAAATAAAATATGAAAGTACATGTTTCTGTTTATGTGTTTTAAAATTTTGAATTAATTTCATTGATTAGTTTGTTCATAATTAATAAATAACCCAAGAAGAAAATGTCATTCAAATATTTGATTTTGTTTGTAATCGTATTTAACTGTAATTTCTGACAAATTACTCCACTTTAAACTTGGTTAAGGGCGTTGTCCTTTCTTCGGCCTGGTTAAATTTACGATTGCCATTCGTCCCGGAGGCGGCGCGTCCTTCCGGCGCGCGTAATGAACGGCGCGCTCCGTCAGCGCCAGAAGTAGCAATCAAACACTCGGTGAGTTTTCTCTGAACTCGACTTTTTCTGTTTTATACCCGCCGCCGTTCTTATGTGCCGGTATTTGTACCCATCCATCCCCTCGCACAAAAACCACCCCCTACACTCACACACAACGCACCGGCAAGACATTATTACACTTTAATAAAACTCACTACTTGCCAACGCGCTATTTAATTTATTAAGTCCTGAAGCTTCGTGTATTTTCCACTTGGAGGGTGGTTTAGGGGTGGAATGGTCGCGGGCGTGTATGCTCAAGGCGTTCGTGTTTGTTGCGAGATGTTGAGAGGTTAATTCGTGCAGGAAATTAGAAATTTTATGTCCTGCGCTCATTTTTGTGGCCGCAAACGTTATTCAATTATCGACCTCGTCGCTGCATGCCTGCGAGGGGTTGTAAAACATCAAATGTCACATAAAATGTTTTGTTATTCGTCGTTTTATCTTATATGATGTGAGGGATTAATGATTTTCTTGTGGGTTTAATGTTTTTTTTCTTTTTTGTTTCAGGTGAGTTTTTCCTCGAAATAATGTTCAATTTAAACAACGACATAAGGGTACATAAAAGGTAAAAAGTTGTTATTTTATATTTTTATATTAAAGTTTAGTTAATTAGCTACGAAATCGTGTATAGCATTGTTTACAATAATGTTTACAAATATTTTTAATTTACATTTTAAAAAATTTCGTTAATTTAACGTAAATTTTGCATAGTTCTATATTTTTATTTTTAACTTGTAACAAAACACTCTGTACATCTTCAAATTTTTAAGGAATATACCCAGATAGTTTTTACACATTGTGTAAAAATTTGGTTAAAATATATTAACTCTAAACATAATTTTTAATTACTTTAATAACGAGTATTAATACTCTATGCGTTTACGAATTTGGTAAAAAACAAAAATCTATAGTCAAGTTTAACAACATATAAATGACATTAAATAAGTATAATGTTAAATGATGTTATTTTTATATTAAAGTTCATTTAATTAGCGACCAAACCATGTATAGCATAATTAATAATAATAATTACAAATATTTTTTATTTACATTTTAAAAAATTTCGTTAATTTGACGTTAATTTTGCAATATTTTATATTTTTATTTTTAACGACTTAAAAAACACTCTGTATATCACCAAATTTTTAATGTATATACATAGATAGTTTTTACACATTATGTAAAAATTTGGTTAAAAAATATTAATTCTAAACATAATTTTTAATTACTTTAATAACGACTAGTATTACTCTAAGCGTTTACGAAATTGGTAAAAAACAAAAGTCTATAGTCAAGTTTAACAATATATAAATGGCATTAAATAAGTAAAATGTTAAATGTTTTTATTTTTATATTAAAGTACATTTAATTAGCGACCAAACCATGTATAGGATAATTAATAATAATAATTACAAATATTTTTTATTTTTATTTTAAAAAGTTTCGTTAATTTAACGTAAATTTGGAAAAATTTTATATTTTTATTTTTAACTTTTATAAAAACACTCTGTATATCACCAAATTTTTAATGTATATACATAGATAGTTTTTACACATTATGTAAAAATTTGGTTAAAAAATATTAATTCTAAACTTAATTTTTAATTACTTTAATAACGAGTATTATTACTGTATGCGATTACGAATTTGGTAAAAAACAAAAATCTATAGTCAAGTTTAACAACATGTAAATGGCATTAAATAGGTAAAATGTTAAATGTTTTTATTTTTATATTAAAGTACATTTAATTAGCTACCAAACCACGTATAGCATATTAAAAAATAATGGATACACATATTTTTATTTTGTTCCTAAAAAAATTTTGTTTTTCTTAAAATTTTTTATGTCATTTCTTATATTTTATTTTTTTACGTTTAAACAAACACTCCGTATATTTTGATTTTTTTACACAATATAACTAGATAGTTTTTACGTTCTGTATAAAATTTTGGTTGGAAAATAATAATTATAAAGGGGCCTAACATTCAATTATTGAACACCTAAAAAATTTTAAACTTTGTACCAAAATGAAACTTGAGTTTAAAACTTACAGAACACCCAGTATAATTGTTTTATCAAATAGTGCTAAACACTGTTTGAAAGTTAATAAACTAAAGTATTTTTGTTTAAAATATCATTAATATCCATCGAGAATTTTCGGAGTTATTGCAAATTAAAATTTAGGTTAAATTTTTTGTGTAACTAATTTGATTCGATTGCTTGTAAACTTTGAAGTTTTTGAGTGCATTGTATTCGTTGTATCTCCGTGATTCCCACCCATTCTCTAGTTTAGTTAGTAAGCTTTTTTGTGCAAAGTTTGCAGCCATTAAAAGAATTCGCAGGAACCGCCATAAACGGCAGGAACCAGACATGTCTATGAATAATATGCTCGTTTCTTTGTGCATTTCTGCGAAGCGTCTCCATGCGCTCGTTTTAATAGTCGCTGTCGGTCGTGCAGGAGGCGAGCTTTGAAGCTTTGAAGCTGCGCAGAGCATGGTGCACTTCCTGCCAGCCAGCAGCGTTCAACATTAAATCACTAAAAATGAAAACAAAAGGTGCACGCGGGGAAAAAGCTCGCGCTGCACACACACCACGTCAACGGGAATGACTGGAATCGGTGTTGTTGAGGAGAGTGGAGTTGAGTAGAGTAGCAGGAAAGGAGTTCGGAGGAAAGTAAAGAGTGAAATGCATAAAACGAAATGAGCGACGACGTGCACGCGTCCCGTAATTAACCTCCTCGACGCTGGAGAACGCGACCCGCGATATTTTACGATCGCATAAAATGCACTTAATGCGCTTTTAAACTACGCACAAGCAAACTTTTTAAAATTTTGACTCAACGACGACTAAATCTGTATGTCGGGCATTAATTATTATGACGGTTATGATTTTAATTTGAAACCTACTGTGTTTTAATTGAGTTTCAAATTCTGCGAAAATACCAAAAAATTTCACAGCAAAATTACCCAAATTCAAACGTAATTTACACGAAAAGTTTTTAAGATAATTAAGTGTTGTTTACATGAAAATAACAACAATTTATTTGGCTATGTACACCCAAATTTTGATTTGATTATATACAAAGGGTTTTGAGATATTTAATAAAATATAAACTTTAGTTTTTTTGAAGCGTTTTATGTTAGGTTGACTTTAAAAATTTATAACACCCAGTATAATTATTAGAATTTTATGTTTCAAAAATTAATTTAAACCTTAATAATTGTAGAATATAAGATAAAAATTTAGTATAAAAATATTGATAACTTTTAAAGATATATAGTTTTGAAATTTGGTGTTAAAATCAAAGTATTTTACATAAAAATTGTAAAATTTTTAAAAATTAATTACTTAGAAACTAACCATCTGAAATTGTAAATTATAATTTTTTTAATTGCTAGAATAGTTTAAATTTACAAAAAAAATTTATTCACATATACAGGATGTTTGGAAATATTTTATTTCATCCCTCAAACTTTGTTTTACATTTTTTTTCTGCATAATTTTTAATAATATTTTGTGAATTAACCTCAAATCTTGTAATTCGTGAATTTCCAAATTCCGAAATGTTGTAATCTTCATAATCAAAATAATCAACATAATCAAATTCTCTTAATTTGGAAATTTCAAATTAAGTCGGAATTTGCTTATCCTCGAATTTTCCATTTTCTGCGCCCGCAAGCCGGAATCTCGCCCCGAATCTTCTTGGGTAGACGTGGAAGATGGCACTGCTGGTGGTGGAAATTGCGAGAGGGTAACCCGGGGGTTGAGACGGCAGCCGGAAAACTCGAAAGCTTTTGGCTCTGGCAGCGTTTCGTCGTCGACGAGAGCTGTGGAATTAACACCGCTAATTACCTATTAACCTGCGTTTTAATTAACGTGCGGGCCGCTGAACCTCGCGTACCGCTTTTCTACCAACCCCCCGAAATGTTGTAACTTCCGCTTGTAACGACATTATTTAAATAATCTGTGAAATAAGGTTTTGAATTATTTTTTTAGTAGAAAAGAGTTTTGAAAAGAATAGTTCAGTTTAAAGCTTTGTAGAGATTGTTTGAAACATCCTGTATTTATGAGGTATGGGGGAGTTTGTTTAGTGAGTATTTAAGAAGAGTTGGGGTGAGTTTGGGAAATATCGGTCGGGTAGTTTATGAGTTATTGATTGTTTTGTGAAAAAGAAAATTTTTAAGTTTTTTTGTTGAAAATTTGACTTTGAAGCTTTATAGAATTTTTTTGAGACATCCTGTATACATATGGTTTTGGTATATTGTGTAATAGGTATTTAAAAAGATATTGTGAAAATTTAATAAAAATCAGATAATTAGTTTTTGAGTTATTATCTATTTTTTAAAGAAATGATTTTTCAAGTTGAACTAAAAAAAATTTTAGTATTAAAACTTGTGTTTAAAGCTTTGTAGAATTTTTTTGATACATCCTGTATAATTGATTTTTAACGACATGACGTATTAAGTATCTAAGAAGGTTGTGCACAAATATAGAGAAAATCTATCGATTAGTTTTTGAGTTATTTATAATTTACTAAAAATATTTTTTTTTTAAATTTAAAAGACATTTTTTTACTAAAACTTTAAAAACCGTAATTTGTAACACTCTGTATACTTCCAAAATTTTACCAAATATTCTTAACTAACTAAACTATAACCTCTAAAAATTTCAACTCAATTTCTCATCGCCTTATGTCATTTCCATCGGTTTTTATCTGAAAAACAAAAATTAAAAATCAATCACAAAATCTCAACTTTGTAACTATTTTCGTGCATAAGTTTTTCTTGCCGCGTAGTTTTTGTCGGTGGCTTGTTTCCGGCGACGTTTTCTCGACCTGGTGCTGTTCACGGTTGATAACTCGATGGGGCGGCGGCGGCGGCGTATAGAAAGTTTGCAAACTGGCTGCGTCGTTAAGCGAGTGCGGCGCGCAAGGACGTCCGAAAACGATGAAAAATGAAGGCGCATTACACATTGACTAATAGTCTAATGGCTCGCGCGCATTTCCCGGCTCGCAGGAACATTTTCCTGCCAACCCACGACAACCCGGCTATGGCGGCGGCAAACAAATTGCGTTTTTACTCGAGACTGGGGCTCGTCGTTTGTCCACAAAACTTTGTTTATTGTTTTTAAAGCGGTAAAAAGTGGCGCGCAAACTTTTGGAAAACTTGCTGGGGAAAAGCTGACAATCTGACTGATATCAATGGGACACACCACAATATAAATTATCATATATCAAAAATATCATAAATATCATAAAGAAAAACTTTGGCTTTTTTTGCTTTGGAATTGTACCTAACTTTGACATCAAATATATCCTAGGGTTTTTGTTATTTTTTATTGAAATTTACAACAAAAATTCTTTAGTTATCAGGGAATATTTTAGTATTTTAAGGGGGGAAATCGATTAATTATACTGGGCGTAATGAATTTTTTAAGAAACCACTACAAAATTTTAGTAAAAAATTTGGGATCTTAATTAAATAATTGCTACGTCTAATATAATTATTAACTTTTAATTAAAAAAACACTAAAATTTTCTTAGATGAACAAAGAATCTTTGTTAAAAATTTTATTAGATAATCTTAAAAACTTTAAGAGATATTAATTGTCAAAGTTGATAATAATAAAATTTAGTCATCAACTAACTTTACATTTTTGGCCCAAATTTGACATCAAATATTTCCTAGGATTTTCATTATTTTTAATTGAAATTTTTAACGAAGATTCTTTAGTTATCTGGGAATATTTTAGATTTTTAATTGCGAAAATTTATTAATTATACTAGGCGTAATAATTTTTTTAAAAAACACTACAAAATGTTAGTCTAAAATTTGGGATCTTAATTAAATAATTTATACGTCCAATATAATTATTAAATTTTAATTAAAAAAATACTAAAATTTTCTTAGATAAACAAAGAATCTTTGGTAAAAATTTCATTCAATAATCTTTAAAACTTTATGAGATATTTATTGTCAAAGTTGACGATAATAAAATGTAGTCATAAAATAACTTTACATTTTTTACCCAACTTTGACATCTAATAACTCTGAAAGTATTTAATATAAATTATTTATATTTAAACCATAGATTAACAGTTTATTTTTAAGTATATTGCATTTTTTATTAAAAAAAATGTAATGAATATACAGGGTGTTCTGTATTTTTAAAGAAAATATAACAAAATTGTTATCTTAAATTGAAAATTTTTCTAAAATATTTATTACGCCCAGTATAATTATTATATTTTAACAATCAAAAAGCTAAAATGTTTATAAATAACCATAGTATCTTTAGTAAAAGTTTCATTTAGAAATCTTAAAAACTTTAATAGATATTGAATGTCAAAGTTTGTGTTGAAAAAGTCGAAAAATAATCCCAGCAGTTTTTTGTAAAAACGTCTTAGTTTACGTGTTTTTTCTTGTTTTTTTCGTCAAATATAGCATTTATGTCTTCGTGTCGTGTATCATGTTTAGTATGTTGCATGTACGGAAGGATTTATTTACGCATTACGAACATGTGTCAAAACATTAATCAGCGTCTAATTTAGTGATGAGACGCGGCGAACGCGAGAACCGAGTGGGCGTGTGCATCAAATGCAGCAACACATGAAAAACAAGAAAAACATGAAACGCAAGAAATGCAAGAAAATGCTCATGATTGTCGGGCTTTGGAATAGGAAGCTATGACGAAAATAACTCACAAGTCAACACATGAAACATGAGCAATGAAGATATTTTATTTGAAGTGAAAAACTGAAAGTAAACTTTAATTGAAGTTTAGAGTGAAAATCTAGAAGATATGGACTAGGGAATTGTTTTATTAGAGTTTAGTATTTAATAATTTTTACCGTTTTGTGGAGTTTTAAAAAAAAATTTGGATAGTTTTTGTGGTTTTTGAAAGGTAATTTTTAAAAATTCATAACTCTCGGTGAAATTGTTGGAAATTAATGAATTAAAAATTATTTTATTTATTGGTAATTAGGGAATATGTGATAAAATTTTTAATTAAAATTATTGAAAAGTTTCGGAGATATTTGATGATAAAGTTGGTATTACAAAAATAGAGGCAAATTTATTTGGTTTGTGAAACGTATATTTAAAAAAATTATAACACCCTGTATAATCATTATAATTAATTAAACAAAAAACAATATGAAAGTTAAATGTTTATAGTTTTTATAAAAAAATAGTTTGTTATAATATTTTAAAAACTTTAGAAGATATTTGATGTTAAAGTTGATATTACAAAATTAGAAGCAAATTTGTATGGTTTGTGAAACGTATACTTTAAAAAATTATAACACCCTGTATATTCATTATAATTAATTGAGCAAAAAACAATATGAATGCTAAATGTTTATAGTTTTTACGAAAAATTAGTTTGTTATAATATTTTAAAAACTTCAGAAGATATTTGATGTTAAAGTTGATATTACAAAACTAGGATAAATCAAAAATCAATATGTAACGTAAACTTTAAAAAATCATAACACCCAGTATAATTATGATACTGTAAAAAGCAAAAAATGAAATGAAAGTTAAAAATCTGAATTATATATAAAAAAAATTTCATAAAAATTCATTAAGTATTTTAGACGTACCATGTCGTCGAATTTTACACAAAAAAAGTGGTGTTTTTGCTTAAAAAAAATCGTGTTTTAAATAATTTTGGCAAAAATATGATGCCTCCAGGACATGTTGAGAACGTTGAGGACATATCAAGGATACATCCCTACATCTCCACATCCCTAGCACCCCTTGTCCATGACCCGCTGGTGAGCGCACACATTTTGCATGAATTATAAAACACGTCGCGCAGCATGTCTGCCCGGAGGCGGCGCTCACAATTTTGGGCGGCGGTAGCGATAGCTTGTTATGTGCATTGTCGGATAAATGTTTGGGAAAGCGCGCGCGCGCGATAAGACTCTGTGAATGTGGAAAAGTGGAAAACGTTTTCATACCCGTTCATTGTTTTCGTACGGTCGGACTACATCATCAGATAACGCCGAATGGAGGCAGTGAAAACCGCGCTCACATGCGTGTGTGGTGAGCTCGGACCAAAGGGTAGTAGAGTGTATAGAGGGTAGGTCTCATCAGAGCGGAATGATTTACGAATCGTCACTTTTCACTCTTTAACTCTTCATAATTCTTCCAGAATGAAAGGCGGTGAACACGAACGCGATAATAGATAATTATTTCCGCTCCAGGCCGCAACCCCCCAACTTTCTGGTAGCTCATAACCTTTAAAACTAAGGGTTTGAGGGGTTATTTTTAAAGATTTATGTGAAAATTGACAAAAAAAAATTTAATTAAATTTAACGTTTTGGTTAACACAATGCTACGCCATGAATATTTGCTAGAATTTAATTAACAAGATATGAAATTGTTAGTTAATAACTAAAGAATTTTTGGGTGAAATTGGAGTGATTTATTTTTAAAACTTTCGTAGTTATTTGATGTCAAAGTTTAGGTAAAAGTTTTTTACTAATTTTTGCATCGGTCTGGAAAAAATTACACTACGCCCTGTATAATTAAAATATTTTAATGAATAAAAGCTTAAAATCTTCCTAAATAACAAATTAATCTTCATTAAAATTTTCATAAAATTATTCATGAAACCATCAAAGATATTTGATGTCAAAGTTTGTATTTTATGAAAATTTATTATTACAGTACAAATTTGTTGTGATTTTTTGAAAAATTTGTAGCGCCCTGTATAATTGTCCGATTTCAATTATTAAAAAACTAAAATATTCTAAAGTAAACAATAAATCTTCAATAAAATTTTCATAAAATTATTCCTCGAACTATCAAAGATATTTGATGTCAAAGTTTGTACTTTATGAAAATTTATTATTACAGTACAAATTTGATGTGATTTTTTTAAAAACTTGTTACGCCCTGTATAATTATCCGATTTCAATGATTTAAAAACTAAAATATTTATAAATAACCAATAAAGGTTCAATAAAATTTTCATTACATTATTCATAGTACTATCAAAGATATTTGATGTCAAAGTTTGTACATTATGAAAATTTATTATAGCGGTACAAATTTGTTGCGATTTCTTTAAAAATTTGTAGCGCCCTGTATAATTTTCCGATTTCAATGATTAAAAAACTAAAATATTTCTAAATAACCAATAAATCTACAATAAAATTTTCATAAAATTATTCATGAAATCATCAAAGATATTTGATGTCAAAGTTTGTATTTTATGAAAATTTATTATAACAGTACAAATTTGTTGTGTTACGTTTAAAAATTTGTTACGCCCTGTATAATTATCCGATTTCAATGATTAAAAAACTAAAATATTCCAAAATAACCAATAAATCTACAATAAAATTTTCATAAAATTATTCCTGAAACTATCAAAGATATTTGATGTCAAAGTGTGTACTCACTTAAAACTAATTAAAACACAAACATTTGTAATGTTTTCTTTAAAAATTCAATACGCCCAGTATAATAATCCAATTTTAGTAACGAAAAAACGAAAATATTCCCAAATAAGCAATAAATCTTCAATAAAAATTTGATTAAATTATTCCTCGTACTTTCAAAGATATTTGATGTCAAAGTATCCCATTTTTTGCTTGTTTTTTATATTGTGTTTTCCGTTTAATTTTTTATCCCTCCACTGTCGCCGCTGACAATAGCAATAACAACAACAACTAAAAGTCATTCTTCGTCCGCGACGTCGACTGCGGGGGTGGCAGCGGTGGTGCCGGCATACTAAAAGCCTCGTCCTTTATTCATACCTTGTATTCTTTTGCACTTTTTCCCCGCTTTATGCGCTCGCGTTTCGCAACAGTGTTTTTTTTCTGTTTTGTCCTGTTTTGTTTTCTTCTGTTATTCATTTGTTTGCTATTTTTTGCGTTGTTTTGTGGAAATTCTCATTTTTCTTGAGAGAGATATCTCACCCTCCCGCATTTACCGCAGCAGTACCAAATTCAACACGTAGTCATTGTGTTTCAACATTTATTTTGTAACTTTTTGTTGTTGTTGTTGTTTGTTCGGAAAAAAATTTCACAGTCTCGTGATCCTTACACAACGAGGATCTAGGACGCGAAATGTTGCTAAGGAATTTTTAATCCACTCTTCAGGGAGTTGCCATGCCAGGAAAATGTCATAACGTAGGTCATACCAGGATTATGACAGGATAAAAAATTTTTTAGTTAAAAACTTCAATACAATTATGACTTTTTATATTTAAAAAATCATAACTCATAATTTAATAATCCGATTATTATAAACAAAATTTTAATTTATTCTAAAATAACTAAAGAATTTTATATAAAATTTACAAATAAATATCCTAAATAGTTTTTGCGATATTTAATATCAAAGTTGCAATAAAAAAATTTCACTAAATTTTGTAACGTTTACTTTAAAAATTTATAACACCCTGTATAATTATCCGATTAAGGTAAACAAAAAACAAATATAATCCTAAATAAACAAAGAATTTAACATAAAATTTTTAATTAAATATATTAATAACTTTAAGAGATATTTAACGTTAAACTTTACCATTGAACTCTACCAAAATATTTACACCAAAAAATTATTTATATTTCTACGTCCAACTTTAACATTAAATATCTTTTTAAATATTTAATATAAAATAACCAAATTTTTACATAAAATTCTTTAGTTATTAATAAATAATTTAATTTTTGAATCATTAAAATCTAATAATTATACTAGGTGTTATGTACGTTTAAAGTAAAAACATCAAAAATCAACCCTTAAATTCGTTATCCACTTTAAACCTAAATAACTTCTAAACTATTAAAACTAAAATTTTTAAAAAAATCACATCTTATTCTTTGGTTAATTAGCTATGTTTTTGTATAATGTACCTTTCTAATGATCATTAATTAATGCCATAAACCTTAATTAAAAAACGCAGTAAAATCGTACTGAAAAAAAACTTGAAACTTATAATTTAAATTCTCAATTTAAAGCTTTAGGAAAATTCTAAAAATCCTACCAACATGAAAATTGACTATAAACCCTTGTGGAAATATCCAGGATAAAGAAATCAACCATTTTGCTGTAATAGCCAGTCGGTAATAACGGTAATCAGGGCGCGAGTTGGCGCGAGCGCGGTTTGATGTGTTCATAGCGGTTCATTTCGCTGTTAAATTATTAACACCCCTTCTCACACACACCCGCACTCGACGCATAAGTCCACACACCACCCCTTCATAGAAGGACATGACTCGCAGGATGGCAGCTTTCAAGGATAATGAGAGAAAGAAGTGCGTTCACTTCTAACAAGGACGAAAACAAACGAAACAAATACAACAAACCAACGTTGTTTGACACTGGTATTAGTCTCGATAACAATATACAGGGTGTTTGGTTGGGTAAGAAAGTCAACCCTCATTATGTTTTTATGCTGATACCATGGTACTGTGAATGGGGTTTTATTAAAAGTAGTAATTTGAAATAGATTAAGTCGAGGTGATTTTGACTAATTCACATATCGCATGTTTTCCACCGCGGTGCGACCCAAAGGGGATGAAAGACAAGAGCCACCCCCGCTTTGGAACAACCACGTCATATTCTACATTCACAACATACTGCAATGATTCTCGTTTTTTTTTTTCATTTCATTTTTTCGAGGTTTTCAGTTTGTTTTTTTTTGTTCAGAGTCACAAACGTTTAATTTCAATGGACTTGGGGTTGGTTTTGAAGGGGTGGTATGATCGATATGTGGACATTGGACATTTAGAATGGAAATCACATCAATCATTTTTTTGTTTTAAGTTTAATAATATTTTCTTTTTGAGTTTTTAGTTTTTTAGTTCTGATTGAGGGGGATAAAAGTTTTTAGTTTTTACCCCGAACTTTAATATTTAATATCTCCTAAAGTTATCAATATAAATAATTGAAATTTAAACACTAAATTTTGTAGTTATCAAAGAGTACTTTCATGTTTTTGTTATTAAAATCAAATAATTACACAGGGCGTACCATAAATTTTAAAGTTACAAACACAATTTTAGGCTTAAAATTTTACGTCTTTGTATTATCAACTTTAACATCAAATATCTTCTAAATTATTAATTATAAAATATTTAAATTTTTACACATTATTCTTTAGTTATTTAAGAATATAATTATTTTTACTATATTAAAATCTAACGTTTATACTGGGCGTACTGTAATTTTAAAGTTTTTTTGACAATTGTCATTTTTAAAATTTATAGTTTTTAAAGTACTAACTTTGACATCAAATATCTTTTAAAGTTATCAATATAAATTATTTATATTTTCGCACATGATTTTTTAGTTATTAACAAATATAAAATTTTTTTGTATATTAAAATCTAACGTTTATACTGGGCGTACCATATTTTTAAAAATTTTTTAACAAAATTTCACCCTTAAAATTTGTTTGTGTTTGACATGAAATATCTTCTAAAGTTATTAATATTTTTTGTTTAAATTTTTACATAAAATTCTTTAGTTATTAAGCTTTAATTTTGTTTTTTAATTATTAAAATCCATTCAATACACTGGGCGTACTTAACGTTTAAACTTTACAAGAAAATTTTCTCTAAAAAAAATTTTAAATACTTTTAGTTTTTTGTTTATAACTTTCTAATTATTTACTCTAAAGTTGTTTACCATAATAAATTATATAAATAAATAAATGTAGAATATATTTTTAATGCAAAAAAAAATATCCGGGAAACTTTCCTTGGAAAACTTTTGCATCAAACGTCGAATATCGAACATCGAGCCGGAAAAGTCGAAAGTTTCCATCGAATAACGTATGCCACGCCTGTCGTCGTCAACCCCCCGCCCCTTTCGCGGATGTTAAGTTAATCTATTGTGTTGCGCGTGTCGGAATTTATACAGAGTGTTACAAAATCCACCCTTAAACCCAGTTTTAACGTAAGTTTAACGTAAAATTTCAAAAAAAATCGCGTAAATTGTTTAGAAAACTTGCTTTTACCTGTGTATTTCGAAGCATATGGTATGTTTGCCGTCCCCCAGTTGGAAAATGTTTAACTAAATGTATTGGCAATACATCTCGAGGGCGGCAGGTGAGGTGTGAGTATGCGTATGCACGTAGTTTACTTCTAACTCTAAACTTTCGCCTTTTTATAAATTCGTTTTTCTTCCGAAAAGTTTCGGCGGCGGCGGAGGCGGTTAAGGCAATGGAGGCGGCAGGAGTAGCAACGGCGGCAGCGTCTGTCGAGGCGATATTAAATTTGCGAGTTTTCAGCCCCGGGGAGACTTGTCGGAATGATCTTTTCTCTGCCCGGAAATTGAATACCCTCAACCGAACGTACACGTATACACGAACAGCCAAGGGGGCGGCAGATATATATTGTTTATATGTAGTGGAATTTAAAGTCAGTAGTTAAAATTCAAAAACAAAAATTTCGTTGTGGATTTGTGAACTTTTGTTGGGGAAAGTTTAAAATTACGCTACGCCCAGTATAATTATTTGATTTTAATGAACAAAACAGGAAATTAAAGGTAAAGAGTTAAACTATTTTTAGTAAAAATTTGAATAATTTGTTGTAATAATTATAAAAGATACACACCATCAAAGTTGATGTTAATAATTTATAAATATTTAACACCGTTTTTGTTGCGATTTCTTTAAAATTATGTAACTCTTAATATAATTGTTAGATTTTTATTATCAAAAGCGTTAATTATAGGGGAATAAATAAACTATCTTGTGTAAATATTTAAATAATTTCTTGTTATAACTTTTGAAGATATATACTATCAAAGTTAAGGTTAATAATTTATCAAAAATATCAGTAGTAGTTTGTTGAGTCTTCTTTAAAAATGTGTATAATCTAAAATAATTATTAGATTTTAATGATTAAAACACTAAGTTATAGCTAAACAGTTGTAGTATTTTGTGTAAATTTTTAAATAATTTCTATTATTAACTTTGGGAGATATATGCCATCAAAGTTGATGTTAATAATTTGGTATAAAATTAGTATGTTTTTTTTTAAATATTCTGTAGCACCCAGTATAATTATTAGATTTTTATTATCAAAACCGTTAATGATAGGGGAATAAATAAACTATCTTGTGTAATTATTTAAATAATTTCTGGTTGTAACTTTTGAAGATATATACCATCAAAGTTTGGGTTAATAATTTACCAATAATATCAGTAGTAGTTTGTTGAGTTATCTTTAAAAAATTGTATAATCTAAAATAATTATTGGATTTTA
Source organism: Atheta pasadenae (assembly GCA_030264155.1). Classification (NCBI taxonomy): domain Eukaryota; kingdom Metazoa; phylum Arthropoda; class Insecta; order Coleoptera; family Staphylinidae; genus Atheta; species Atheta pasadenae. The sequence continues at coordinate 19,675 of JARJDS010028395.1, read as the reverse complement.
ATGATTAAAACACTAAGTTATTGCTATAAAGTTGTAGTATTTTGTGTAAATTTTTAAATAGTTTGTATCATTAACTTTAGAAAATATATGCCATCAAAGTTGATGTTAAAAATTTGGTATCAAATTATTATGTTTTCTTAAATATTCTGTAGCACCCAGTATAATCATTAGATTTTTATTATCAAAACCGTTAATGATAGAGGAATAAATAAACTATCTTGTGTAATTATTCAAATAATTTCTAGTTATAACTTTTGAAGATATATACCATCAAAGTTAAGGTTAATAATTTACCAAAAATATCAGTAGTAGTTTGTTGTGTTTTCTTTAAAAATTTGTATAATCTAAAATAATTATTGGATTTTATTGACTAAAACACTAAGTTATAGCTAATAAGGTGTAGTATTTTGTGAAAATTTTTAAATAGTCTATATCGTTAACTTTAGGAGATATATGCCATAAAAGTTGATGTTAATAATTTGGTATCAAATTATTATGTTTTTTTAAATATTCTGTAGCACCCAGTATAATCATTAGATTTTAATAATCAAAACCGATATTGATAGACAATGATTTGTAGTTTTTTGTGTAAAAATTTCAATATTTTTTATCAATAACTTTTAAAGCAATACGGCGTCAAAGTTTGATGTTAAATACGACAAAAATACTAGGTTTTTTTTTTCATTTAATTTCTATAAATATAATCAAGTTATTATTAACTTTAAAAAATGATCGTGTCTTAAACACTCGTACGTGTTGACACATATCTTAGATGAATCTTTCATCCGGGGCGTTTCCTCTTGCGTCGGTAATTAACAACTTAAGATTCTTGTTGCTCGTCTCCCGTTTCGAAATTATGGCGCTTCTATGCTTCCAAAGTTTCAAGAATGTTTTTCGGTGTCGAGTCGTCACTGGAAATTAAGATAATGCCGGTGCACAGAAGACATGTGTGTCGACACGCCGTTTGATGGATGGCCCATTCCGACACACATGTGCTCAGGAAAAGAACAGAAAGCAAGAGTAGTTTGGTATTAAGAAGTCAGAAGCGACAGAAAAAAATGTGTACGAGGAAAATAGACAGAAGTTGCGGGAGGAAGGGAGAACAAAGATGTGGGAATTAGGGAGAATAAAAGTGAGGAAAGTGAGAAAAATGAGTCAGGTTTAGAGGAAAACACGTGTTCTCATGTTACATGTTTCAAAGATATTTGATTCCAATGACACCACATGGGTGATAATCAACAACGTTTTTAACGACAAACTTTAATGACGTGTAACTCATACATTTGTTGATCGAAACAATTGAAATTTTTATACAACATAAACAATATATCTGAGTATTATTTAATTTATTGATCAACAAATTCTAATGATTATATTGGATGTTATGAATTTGTAAAGACAACGCAACAAAATTTTAGGTTTAATTTTTACCTTGTTTCACCTTCTACTTTGATAACTCATATTATTTTTATTTGTTGATAGAAACAATTGAAATTTTTATATAATATAAACAATATATCTGGCTATTATTTAAATTTTAGAGCAACAAATTCTAATAATTATATTGGGCGTTATGAATTTTTAAAAAAACGCAACCTAATTTCTGGTTCAATTTTTACCTTTTTTTATCTACTATTTTGGTAACTCATATCATTTTTGTTTGTTGATAGAATAAACTTAAATTTTTATATAAAATAAACAATATATCTGGCTATTATTTGAAATATAGATCAACAAATTCCGATGATTATATTGGGCGTTATGAATTTTTAAAGACAATGCAACAAAACTTTAGGTTCTATTTTTACCTTGTTTTACCTTCCACTTTGATTAGTCATATCATTTTTGTTTGGTAATAGAAATTATTTAAAATTTTACACAATATAAACAATACATCTGGCTATTATTTGAATTATAGATCAACAAATTCCAATAATTATATTTGGCGTTATGAATTTTTAAAGATAACGCAACAAAATTTTAGATTCAATTTTTACCTTTTTTTACCTACTACTTTGATTACTCATATCATTTTTATTTGTTGATAGAATAAATTTAAATTTTTATATAAAATAAACAATATATCTGGCTATTATTTGAAATATAGATCAACAAATTCTAATAATTATATTGGACGTAATGAATTTTTAAACACAACACAACAAAACTTTTATGTTTAATTTTTAAATTTTGCAACTTGAACTTTGATTACTTATATTTTTTGTATTTGTTGATCAAAAATATTTAAATATTTAAAGAAGATAGCCAATAAATTTAGCTTTAATTTTGTTTTTTGTTTATTAAAATATTTATATTATACGGAGAGTTACACAATGTTAAAGTTAACACACCAAAAACACAATAAATGTTATATTTTAAAAATGAAGTACCAACTTTGACATTAAATATCTTTTATTGTTGGTAGTATATTTTAATTAAATTTTTACTGAAGATTTTATAGTTATTAATGTTTATTTTAATTTTGAGATTAATAATTTCCGATAAATATATAAGGAGTTATGTAATTTTTAAGAATACTCTGCATAAATAACTTATAAAAAATTAATAATTTTATTTTAATTAATTAAACATTAATAACAATTAGTAACAATTTTTAAATAAACAATTAAAATACTACAGTTTCCAAACTTTCTAATGATGTATAACAATCTATATTAATTATTTCCGATGATAGCGTAAAAATTCCTCAAACTTCATCAATTTTATTTATCGAATATGTTCACCACGAAAATATTCACTAATTACAAGAAAAAATATTTTCCTATTCTATTATCCTGGAATAATCCTAAAATAGTCTATCGTCCTGAAATACAATTCGCACTCAATCAGATTACGTGCTCGTGCTCGTTTGCGGGGTAGTACGTCTTCCGTTTTATTTTATCGCGCGTCATCCTCGCGTTCGGCGTTAGGAAAGACAATAACGACCCTCAAGCGCGGCGCGTCCTGGATAAATTCAGGACGACAGGACGATGACGACGCACGTCCTCGCGCGCGCGCTAAATAACGATAAACAACTTACACGAATCGACGTAATGGAAATCGGAACGATGGAAAACAACCGACTCGATAAAAGGACGATTCAGGACGATTTCGTCCACCACACAATCAGGACACGCCGTGTTTATCACAAAGCCGCACGTAAACCACGCACACACAAAGCAGGAGAGAGAGTGCATTAGGAACACATCAAAATAATTCCCAACCAAAACCAGGATAAAACAGGACACAAACAGGATGTAAAGAAAATTTACTTTCGAGTTAATTTCCTTTATAACAAATTTATTTGTCAGCGTAATCCTGCGGTAGACTGTGGTAAGGATTCGCATCTTGAAGGAATTTAGGCGAACTTCCGAAGGATTCCTATGGTTTTCCAGGACTTTCAGGACTCTATAAGTTAGAGGTGAGTTTCCATGCTTGCGCGCGAAGTAACTATCTTAGGGTTTAATATATAAACTGCAAAACCACCCGCGTCGTTACATCCGCCGCCGCGCTTGCCCCCAAGACCCAGTACACCACCAACCGCCGCCCCCGCTGTATAAAAATTTAATAAAAATTTATTGCACGCCGCGTCTCAGGTCTGCAAATATTTTCTGCTACGCGCGTATAAATCTAGTCTTTTTTTTGTTAATATACAGGGTGATACAAAACCAACCCTTAATTTTAAATAAATATATAAATTTTTTTTGCTAAGTATTATTTAAAAAATTAATAAAATCATTATTAATTTTTTTTTAATGGTTTTGTCCTGTTTTTGTAACGCCCTGTATAAAATCCTGTTTTTACTATGTATACCTGAGGATGTTGGAGATGTTGGGAGTTGGGGACTTATTAAATCTCGGAATGTTCAATGTTCAACTATGTTCAAACTGTCTGCTTTGGCTGGTGGCAGGATTCAGGATGCAGGATGCTGAAAAAGGACAAAGTTCTTCGTTCTGGTAAAGCGCAAAAAATGCCTTTGCGCATTTCCTGAAGTAAATATCGAGATAGAGAGGCTTCATATTGTATCGTAGAGCAACACTTTTTATTGCAGTTTTTCATTTTTTTCATTTTCCATTTCCTTAGCGTTTTATTTCGGTTTTTTTCGAAGAGGTTTTTCACGCAAAAAAATTGCTTAGATTTGCAGGTGGATTACGCACCAACCGGATGTGATATTTAATATTGTGATATATCATTGGAAAGCTTAGAAATTGTAGTTTTTTATCCCGTGCTTGAATTTTTTTTAAATATTTTAGTTTTTTTATTAAAAATCAAAAAGTAATATAATAATTTTTTTTACAAAAAAATGCAATTATTTTGTTTTTGATTATTTATTAATTAGTTATTGATTGTAAATTTTTTTAATTAAATGTAAGTTTTAGATTGTTAAATTATCTTTAATTTGGTGAAATGCATAATTTTTTATTGTTATTAATAAAGAAGTTATTAGTGTTCAAAGTTGAGGATATTATTTAACGGTAAATTTTTTTGTTTTAAGTTTTATCCGTCTTTTATAATTTTTTTAAAGACTAATTATTTAAACATTTTAAAATCTTTATATATCATTGTATAGCCGGGAAATTGCACTATTTTTTCATATTTTTTATATTTTGTTATATAAACAACAAATTGGTCAAAAAAATTAATAACCAAAAATTTTAAAAAATTTACTTTATTTTGCATTATTTTGTTAATTAATTTATAACTAAGTAATTAAACCTAATATTAATTGTTTATAAAAAAGAAGTGATGCTTGAATAGTTTGTTTAAAATTTGGTAAAAAAATTATTTAATTATCTCTAAAATTAAAAAAGTTATAAGCTTCCAAAGTCTAACTAAAGTTTTTAATTTTGGAAGAAAATATTTATGTTTGGTTTTTGTAATTTGAAACACTTTGTATGTTATCCTTAAAGTATATTCTGCCGCAGGAGTGAGGATTAGCATAAAATCTATTAACTGAAAAAACAAAACTCAGGAGGGTGACGAATAACAATTTGTCAGTCACTTAAAAGTTCAAGGATAAATTATCCTCTTTGTCTTATCCTGCAGGATAACGTATTATCCTCCAGGATAATTTACAAAAAATTTTATAAAAATAAATTTCAATTAAAAAAAAATGAATAAAATTATTTTAAAATTATCTCACCCTTAACTTAAGGGTAGTTGGTGATGTTGGGGGTGGTTGGGGTGTGTATATGTTTTCTAATAACAATGCACGTTCTGTTACGCTGCACATCTTGCAAAATTCAATAATATTTGATTTTGTTTATTTTTTCTCCGGGGGCGGCTTTGATTTTCTTTGTGGAGGCGGCAATATTGATTTTTGTACTTATTATTCTTATTATACTTATTATTTTCTCCTGGAAAAAAAGTACATCGTGTATTAATTTTTTAGATTTTTTTAATGTATATATTTTGCGCGCCGCCCCCGACTATATAAAGTAATTAAATTTTTTATTAAACACACAATGGAAAATGAAAATTGTTCTCGTGTTCATTTCCAAGTTGTGCGTCTGTGAATTGTGACTTGTGTACATTTCCTTACTGGAGGTTGTGTCGTGGGGCGGCGGCGGCGGCAAGAGTAGGAGATGATACAACAAGGCACACAAACGATATTTCAGTTAAGACAAAATACGTGCCGATACACTGATCCGACTACTTTGCCTTGGTGCTGGCTCGACTCGTCTCGTTGCGGGGGCGGCGATACAGCAACGAAACTGGAGACTGGCGTGCACGCGTTGGATTTACGAAACCTTTTATGAAACGAAGTGCCCAAATCCGGCATTTTCCTTCGCTGGAAAATTTGGGAAAAACCCTGCGACGACTTTACTGCCTCCGCGCCGCCTCCACTCGGGGTTTTAAATCAAAATAATAACTTTTCATATTTTATTTTATAGCGCAGTTTTTGTTTAAACTTTCAACGCTTGTAACTCAAGAACGGATAGAGATATTTTAAAAATTAAAAAAAAGAAATGTAAGGAATTTAATTTTTTATAACGGACATAATTTTAATAATTTTAACATTATTAGTTTAAAAGTTATTAACAAATTAAACAACAAAAACTTTTTATGTTTTTTTGAAAATTTTATTTTTTAATTTAAAGTTTAAAAAATCATATCTCAAAAACTAATTAAGATAAAATTATAATCTTTTCAAAATAAAATAAAGAATTTATTTGAGAATGTGTATAAAAAATTTGATTAAATTTTATTGGTTAATTGCGACGTAATTAATATAATTAGTAAGTAATTCAAAACTTAAATATTTTCAAAAAATTTTATCGATTGAAAATGTTGTGCTATCACGTCAATTTGAATATTTTTATAACGTTTTTTATGTCTCACATTTCGGAGAATATCTATCTCTCCAATAGCAGGCGTCCTGTGTTCAGGAGTCGTGTTCAGGACACTGTAAAGGACGAAAAGGACGAAAAGACGAAAAGCGCTTGATGTATTTTTAATAAGACACTATTCCATTTCGCCCTTGCCAGCAATAATATACATACAGTCGTAAGTGCATTGGCATGAGTCAGCCTCTGCCGCCTCCACTGCCTACGCCGCCCCCGCCTCCGACAACGACGATATGAGCGCGCGACATGAAATTCCCAAATGGCTCGTCTCGCAACACGCCAGAACGTTCCAGTAATACCCAACAGGCCCGGACTATCCACCATAACCTAACCACCCCCAAACAAAACAAGACAAACAAAAAACGTCCAACCCCCAAGTCCTATCCTGCACATTTACTATGACAACAGTTAGATATGTTGCTGCGGTATAAGACCGCATAAAAGTCACTTTTAGTACCAACCTGCTGCCTCCAGTGTCCTGGTAAAAGGTACCTCAAAAGTACGTAAACCTAAACGAATATTCCTGCGAATTGCTTCTGCCATATTTAAGGTAAAGGCGTTGGTGAAGGCGCCGGAATACACAGCGTTTAAATACATGAGCAATGCGATGCGTGTTTTATGCCGTAGTTTGAAGGATAATTGTCGCAGGGTGATGAAATTTAGCGCATTATGTTGATGAATAGTTGCATTATTCAAGTCGGCCAACGGGAACGTTAAATTCGAAACGATTCAACCACTAGATGGCGTCAAAGTTTTTTATGCTCGCCAATAAAGTCAACGTGACTTACAATTTACAATTGTTCGGTTTTATTAAAACTGCGGCTAGATTAATTTGTTACATGCCATGAATATTTTATTATACATAAAGGACGAGTTGCTTTATTATATTTTAGCAACAAAATAATTTTATTGTTAAAACTTACAGAGATATTAATTTTTAAAGTTTGAGATAACAAAAATTTGGAATTTTTGCATTAAGGATTAATTACATTAATTACGGCATAATTACACAAAAAAATAAAATGCATTTATTTTTTTTATATTAACAATTAAATTATTTATTAAGTTTTAAAAAGAACAGAATTTTATCTTTAATAGTTTTTAAGTTATGATTTTTTAAAGTTCATACTAAATTTCTGTCAAAATTTGTAAAATAACTCCAAAAAAATTTATGTTTTTGTTTGTAATTTTGTTAATAACTAATTAATGACGCACTAGAAACAATTGAAATTTTGCATAGTAATAATTTATTAGTCACTTCAGATATTGTCGATTAAATGATAATTGTACCTCAAATAATTAACGAGTTATTTAATATTAAAGTCCACTAACAAATTCTTGAATTCCAAACTACTCCAAATTAATTTGTTGCTAAACTTTTGTTAATAATTAATAACAATAACAAATTATTGATATGATTTTAATTAAATTATGTACATTAATGAGTGATAGTTATAATAGTTATAAATTTGGACGTTTTCCATTAAAAAGTTTAAAATCATGATTATCCTGTGCGGCAGGACGAAAACAACGTATGCGCAGGATTAAAGCAAACAAGCTTAATAGCGTAAAGTGAATTTCAGTTACGGCGGCGGCCAGGACGACCAGGTTCGGTTTAATAACACGCATGATGTTATTGTTGCGTTGCACTCCTGCAGGATGCGCCGCAGGACTTTTGCGCTCACGGAGACCTCTAGTGCTAGGACGCTTGAATAAACACGCCTCTCATTGGTCGCATCCACTTCGTTACACTTGATGCATTTCATACTCCTGTGAGTCCTGTGTGTGTCTTGTCCTGTATTTTCTAATGTCCTGTGATCCTGCATGGACTTTAAGGACTTTACTTACAAACACAACTAATGTTAGGGATTTTTTGATATAAAAAACACAATTTTTTTTGTTATCCTTAAAATTGATAATTATCCTTAAAAAGGATAATCGTCCTTTTTCAGGATAATATTTTTTTAAATGTTATTTGTGTTAAGTTATGACTTTGTATTGATTTTGATTTATTTGGTCCAATGAGGAATTTGTAATTCGCAGGATTTTCGTCCTTGTTTGTTAAAGCGAAGCGGATTGGTTTGGCGGGTGTACGCCTGCCACCCGATTTAATAATTTAACATTAATTAATAATAATAATAACAGAAGCTAATGGAGGTCTATGCTACTTGCATACATTCGGGGGTGGAAACTGCCCTTGATAAACCGCCCCGGGTGGTTGATATTCGTGCGTCAGAACGGAGTGGGGTAATTTATTGCAAACAATCCGAATGTTGGTTTGAACATCCAGTTGGTTTATTGATATATTATTAACTAATGTTATTAACTTTTACATGAATATTAACAAAATATTTAGGGGATGAAATTTACAATATTTTTGTGTTAACTTTAAAAAATCATAACGTAAAAACTAATAGTGATAAAAATATTTCGCTTTCAGATATTGATAGAAAATCTTATCCTTTATTTATAAAAAATAGTGTAGTTAGTTAAGTTAATTTGTTTAGGAGTAATTAATTAAATTAGTAATAGATGCAAAAATTTTGTTTTTAAAAGTTATGGTTTTGAATCTTAATTTTAAAAAATCATATCATTTAAATTATTAGGGGTAAAAATATTTGGTTTACAAATAATGATACTAAAACTTAATCTTTATTTATAAAAAAATAGTTTAGTAAGTTTTGTTAATTAGTTTAGGCGTAATTAATAAATTAATGAATTGGTGCATAAATGTTGTTTTGAAATATTTTGGTTTAGTGTGTTAACTTTAAAAAATCATTACATAAAAACTATTAGGGGTAAAAATATTTTCTTTACAAATAATGATACAAAAACTTATTCTTTATTTATAAAAAAATAATTTAGTAACTTTTGTTAATTATTTTAAGATTAATTAATAAATTAATGATTTGGTGCATAAATGTTGTTTTAAAATATTTTGGTTTAGTGTGTTTACTTTAAAAAATCATAACAATTAAACTATTAGGGGTAAAAATTTTTTTTTTTCAAATAATGATACAAAAACTTATATTTTATTTACTAAAAAATATAATAGTAAATTTGCTTAATTAATTTGGACGTAATTAAATAAATTAGTAACTAAGACAAAAATTTGTTTTTTAAAATTTTGAGTTTTGAGTGGTAACTTTGAAAATTCATATCTTTTATTATTTTAAAGATAAAAATATTTTGTTTTCAAAATATGATAAAGTAACTAATCCTTAATATATAAAAAAATAATCAGTCAAATTAATTAATTATTATAGCCGTAACGACGAAAATAAAAAAAAGTAAAATTCTTTTAAAAACTGTTAATGCAAGTTCCAAACTAAATATTTATATAATCCCTTACAATATTATATATTACTGATAACGACTTAATAATGAAACGTCAGAACTCACCAACAACCCCTAAAAAAACTTCCAACCCGGTATAAAACAAAAACCCAAGCGTGGCAAGCTTTCGAAACGAAAATATCGTGTAACGAGACGAAAACTTCACAAAACCTTTCGCTAAGACGTTTGCGTTAAGGGTTGTGTGCATGTGTGTGTTCGTGGGGGTGGGGAAAAATGTAATTATTGCGTTATCGACGTTGAAATAGTGGAATTATTATGTTTGATGATAAACGAATCGATTTCCACGCGCGACGTGCCCGATGATGAAGAAATTTCTTATTTTCGTTGCCGCCGCCGCTTTGCAACTTGTTCTTTCATCGGCGGCGGTGCACGAGAGGGGAAATTATTATTGCGTGCACGCTTTTCTTATTTTTCTCCTTGTTTTCCCCGAGTTTTTCCGCGCCAACTTCCGTTTCACCAAGGCACGCCCGCAACGTCTGTTAATCAGTCTTGTTTATATTTATTCTGCACCCCAGACAAAACGCAATCATTTTTTTCTCATCAAAATAATAACAAATGTGTGCCAGAGCTTTCAAGCTTAAAAAATTTAGCCACATAAAGAAATAAAATCAAATATTATAGGGTTTTTTTGTAAGTTTTGTGATTTTTTATTTTAAATTTTGAGTTTAGGGTTGAATAACTTTAATACTATTAGGGGTAAATTAATAATTAAAAAAATAAATTATAGAGAATTTATTTATTTATTTAAGGGTGAAAGAATAATGATTGTAAATTAATTAGTTTTAATGTTATGATTTTTTAAATAAAAAAAATCAATATTATAAATTTGAGTTTGAATTTCAAAGCTTTGACTTTGACGTGCCATATTATTTAAACAAAAATTAATTAATAATTTATATTCTAACTGTTTAATAGAGAATTTAATTGGCTTTTATACAGTGAAAACTAAATTAAAATATTTTAATTATTATTAATGTTATGATTTTTTAAACAAGAAAAGTCATTCCACAATATTAAATTTTTAACAACAAATCTGAACTTTAACACGTAATAATTTTTAAACAATAATTTATAAACAATTTTTATTTGAATAAGTAAATAAACAATTTAATTGGCTTTTATTTTGTTTTTTTGTTCATATTTTTATGTTAAATATTACGGGAGTTATTCATTATTTTGTATTTCACTGACACAAGAGTCAAAAAAGTTTGGCGTATAAAAATTTTCCACTTTCTTTTATTTTTAAATTTTTGATTTTTCCATCGAATTGGAAAATTTAAATTGGACCAAATCGAGCGAAGGGGAGTTGTGAGTTGTTGATCGTTCCGGAATTAACAAGCTCGTCCTTCTCATCCGGCTCCTATCGGCTTGGCATCGTCCTGAAAGTCTCGAAGACTCGAGCAAAGTCCTGATGGATATATTGATTAAGGATTCAATCTGCGCCCTCAGCTTTACGAATTCATTCCTCCGCACCTGTATCTTTCTCTATCTCACGACGCCTTTATTTATAGTCCTTTATCCTTGTTCGTCCTTGTTCTCTGATTTTCGGTGATTTTCGAGTGTTAACGTTAACGGTAACGTTAACTTTAATTTCAGGACTATTATCCTTAAAAAAAATTTAAGGATAATTTTTCGTCCTTGATCCTTAAATTTTTTTGTAAAAATTTTTTTTTTTTTGAAAATTGAAGGATTTTTTTGGGGGTGGATTTTTTTGTGATAAATTCAGTTCGTCAGGTATCTAAAGTCTTGATCAGATTGCGTCGAACCAGATCGGGATTGAGGTGGAAAATCGACGGTAATTCACGACGTGCCGGAATAGGACGCGCCCTTGTCGACGTCGACGGGTGAAAATTTAAGGAATTAACAGAAACAAGATGTTCGGCGTGTGGAAAACTCTCGGAAAAGTGTGCGCTCGCGAATTTCGTGCGGAAATTCGTTCCTTTGTATTGCGCGGAACGACTTGCAATTTCTCTCACGCCGTACGAATCTAATAGAAACGGAAAGCATCCAAAGGGCTTTATTTTATTGTTGCACATTTATTATTTGTAATTTTTTTCAATGAGCGCAAAGCTGTAAAAAGCGACGCATTGGTGCGCACACAAAGAAAATTGCGTATAACTTTTTATTGCAGAATTTGATTTGATTGATTTTCGTTTCATTTTAAAGATTATTAAATTTTACGTTAGAAAAATTATAGGTTAGGTTTTTAGCTATTTTATTTTCTTCGCTAGATGGCGTTAAAGTTTGACTTTGGTTTTTAACACTCAAAAAATCATGACTCACTAAATTGTTAATAACTTTTATAATATTTATAATAAACAAATTATTTAAAATTTAAATGAAAGATTATAAAATTTTTGGTTTTTATGTTTTTGAATCAATTTAATTTATTAATTAGTATAAAAGTTATACATTGTCAAAGTTAGTGCAAATTGTAAATTTTTTTTTAAGATATAAAAATGTTTTGATTTAATTTATTATTTTTAAAAAATATTACACAAATTATAAATATTAATTGTTATATACCGTTTTAATCACAATAAAATTTTACGTTTTATAATGCAATTGATAAATTTTTATTTATTTTACTTCAGACGATAGATGGCGTTAAAGTTGGACTAGGGTTTTTAACACTAAAAAAATCAAGACTCACTAAATTGTTAATAACTTTTATAATTTTTATAATAAAAAATTTATAAAAAATTTAAATGAAAGGTTATAAAATTATGTATGTTTATGATTTTGAATCAATTTAATTTATTAATTAGTATAAAAGTTATACACTGTCAAAATTCGCGTAGTTTCTTAATTTTTTTTTTAAATAAAAAAATGTTTTGATTTAATTTATTATTTTTTAAAAATATTACACACATTATTAATATTAATTGTTATATACGGTTTTAATTACATTAAAATTTCACATTTTATAATGCAATTGATAAATTTTGCTTTATTTTTCTTTAGGCGATAGATGGCGTTAAAGTTAAAACTTAAAAAAAAATTTAAATTTTACTTTTTTGGTAAATTTTATTACAAATTTAATTACTAATAATAATTTATACCTTAAGTATATATTTTTAGATATTAGTGACGGCTTTTTATATTATTTATCCTAGTAAATAATTTTTTTTGCTTTCCAGCGAGTTTTTCTTGTTTTTCTCGTTTCTTCCTAGTTCAGCTGATTTCCAAAGCTTCAGGAAATGTCTAAAATGTCGAAACCTTCCAAAACGTGGTTAGCACCAACGACCAAGTCGACGTTGCGCCACCAGCAGCTCTGAATTATTAATTCGGTTTTCCGTAACTTGTGAGCCCGGCGCCTCCACTGGCCCTTCCACCATAGTGAAGTCAAAAATGACTTTGTGAATATCGGCAGAATATAAAAGTTATTTAAGTAATAATATATGCTTTTCCCTTCTACTACGAGCCTTCATTTCGTTTCGACCGAGTGGCATAATACACCCCCGAGCGAATTAAAAGTTACGTTCAACTTTCTTCGTCTTCCTCGTCAAGTTCAACATCTTTTTTCTCAATATCCTCAACTTTTATTTCTTGTATGCTTAAGTCCCGTGTTGTTTTCTTATTTTCTTTGTCTATAGTTTCTTTTTTCGGCGCGAAACAAAGATGGCGAATGATTTTAGCGCACCCTTTAGTCGAAAATGTAAACGTAAAGTCAAAGTCAAGTTTTCTTCTCGTTTTTTACGCTTTCCAACGAGTTGTGTGAGAGTTTTGAGAACATGTACCTTGTACCTGTCAGCCTGCTTTATTTATTCTCGTTTTTCACTTTTTTGACTTTTACCCCCTCAGACCGCGGCTGAGGGTTGGCGAAAACTTGCAAAGTCGGAGAAAGTTTACGCTCACCGCGGAAAACGGAAAACTTTTCCAAATGTTTCACCGAATGTTGTGTTTAACAAGGATCATGGTTTTTATGAGACATTTACAAAGAAAAATATTTTAAATTATTTCTTTAACAAAAGAAATTACCAACAAAAAAAAAAACAAATTTTTGTAACCAAAATAAGGAAACTTAAGTTTGGCGCCATCTAGCGGTCAGAATAAAATTTGGAAAAATTTATGATTTGTTTTAATTTACGCAGAATTTAATTGGCTTTACAATGATATATAACAATTATTATTTAATATTGTTGTTTAGTTTAAAATAAATAAAAAGTTAACAAAATCAAGTTAGTGATAAAAATTTTGTGTAAAAAATAAATGTCAACTTTAACCATTAATAACTTTTAAACTAATCATTGTATTTTTGTTATTTAAAAATATAAATATAAACAATTTAGTGGTTTTATTATTAATTTATAGCAATAACAATCGAATAAAAACTGTAAAAGTTATTAACAATTTAGTACAGGACTAATTTTTAAGATTAAAAAAACTAAGTTGTACTTTGTCGCCATCTAGCGTCGAAACTAAAATTACTAAAAATATGTCTATTTTTTCATTAAACGTAGAATTTAATTATCTTTAAAATGATACTATACTTTAATTGTTTAAAATTACCCCAACCGATTTATTGTTATTTTAAGTAAACATTGAACTTAAATTCGCTAAAAATCAACAAATTCTAAAAAATAAAATTATGTAAATCAATTCTTTTGTCCTCAATATCTTCAATGGCACCGAAAAAATAAAAAATACTAACGTGGAAAACGTTCGCCAAACTTTGGGTGCTTTCACTTGAAAAGTACAGGGAGAAACGTCCACTAAAGACGAAAAAAACGTATACGAACTACAAAAAAACTTCCATTCTTCATCTTTCGCGCCTTTCGGGTGAAAAACGACGGGGCGCGCGCCCCACGCCTAACGATACTTTATCACCGAAAACTTAGTTTGACAGCGGGGTGGTGTGGGGGAGTGCGCGCGCGAAGAAACAGAAACCGATACCGCGCAAACAGAATTTTTGGTGGAGGCGCCGGGCAAAAACGATAAATAACGGGAAAAAAGTGACAAAAACACCACTTACTATTCCCACTCGAAACAAAAGAACAAGAACATCTCTTTAACAACAACATCAACAACAAGTAATATTAAAATATTTGCGCCTGAAGGAGAATTACTGCGCCGAAAATGTTGAATGCGTTTAAAGATGTCGATCTCGATTTGTGTGCGACATGAGAAACTTAATTAAACGAAATACGGTTCGGTGTGAATGTATGTGTGTCTTGCGCTTAATTAGCGCCTCAGAGGCACTTAGCGTAACTTAGTACCGAGGAGCACACAGAGGATTCCATTGTCTTGAGACTTGACAGCGCGTATTATCTGCGATCATCGCGTCTGCAGACGACAAAAAAAGGCGCTCAACTTTGCCACATGCCGAAACTTGTCGGGGAATTCACGCAGAATGAATAGATTTGTTTGTCTGTTGCTAATTTGAGATATTTTGGACGAATACTAATGAATTATAAAGGTTTTGTGAAAGAAAAATCATTTAGTCTGAAAGTTTTGACAGCTTCGAAGCGTTGTAACTTATAAACCCAGACTGATAAATGAATCGGGAAAAAAGCAGATTGTAGGGTAGTTAATCGACTGTAAACACGTTTTTAGATCATTAAAGTGCGATTAAAACTCATTACGTTATTTAATATTTAAGATTTGATTACATTTTTTTTCAAATTTGACCACAAAAAAGTGACTTCACTTTGACGCCATCTAGCGTCTAAACTATTATGAGTAGAAATATGCGGTTAATAGCAGCTTACGGAGAATTTAATTACCTTTAAAATGATGTATTAGTTTATAATTATTTATAATTGTAATAATTTTAAATAAACAAAAAACTAACCAAAAACATTTTTTTTAGTTTTTAATTCTAAAATTTTTTTATTACGAACTTTAAACATTAATAACTTTTTACTTAATAGGCCGATTTTAATTATCAAAATTTTAAAATATAAACAATTTATCTACCTTTTATTTGTTTTTTTATTTATTAAATTTCTTTAATAACTTTAAGCGGTACTTCCGTTTTTGTAAACTGTAAATATTTTTGTACCTAAAAATTTTATTTTTATTAATAATGTCGTTTTTTTTAAATTTCAGGTAAGTTTTGGTTGTCCACATAATTCAAATAGTTGTCTGGGCAACAATACTCCACCCTTCAACCCTTAAAGTAAGTGATACTAAAGCGATACCTACCCTTTCGTCGAGTTATGCGTAAACTCGTCTCGAAATTCTTGCGTTATTAATATCATCCAGAACTCTCGCAACATTGCATAGTTTTGTCCTTTCGTCCTTCGTGCACTGTCCTTAGTAGTCATTCCGAAAGGACTGCGGGTTCAAGCGGTCGCTGAAGTTCTGAACGTTTGAGGCGTCTGAGGTGTTTCACTACAACTTGAAAGGTGTCTCAAATTTGATTCCAACAAGTTTTCACACTGGGATAATTTAGGATATAGGGATAAAGGAATAAAGGACGTTAGACAAAGACAGGGGTTAATTTTGAGGTGGATTGCATACCGATTAGGACCTCTGATTGAATATTGCAGAGTGTTAATGTTCAAAATTTAAAAATTTTTGTTTAGACAAAATGAATTAGTTTAGTAAATTGTTAATAAGTTTTGAATTATTAATTATAAAATTTTGATCAAAACGGTATATTATAGAGGGTTAAATTTTGTATAATTTAAGTTTTTTGTATATTTTTTAGGGCTGATAGTTTTTGAGTTATGGGGTATCAAAGTTAAGGGTTAAAATTTTTAGAAATTTTTGTTATGTTTTATTAAATTGTTTATAATAAATTTTAGGCTGTAGTTAAAAAATTATGTTATAATTGGTTTTAAAGTTAAATAAATTATCTTTAAAATAAAATTAACCCCAATTAGCTATCTTTAATATTTTAGAAATTATTTACCCTCAAACTTTACTGTTAATATTAATCTTCAAAAAATAATTATTAAATTTTTTCAAACTTTAACGCTTTATATCTATGTGACTATAAACAATTATATTTAACCCTTACCCATTTTTTATCACAAATTTAACCCTTTATTCAAATCTTTAATTAGAAATCAATTATCTCAAATAGTTTATGAGTAAATCGTGTTTTACTGAAACGTAACCCAATTACTGTCCGTTTTTGAAAAATCCTAATTCATCCCCGAAAAAGTACCCCCAAAAATGAATTTTTCTCTTTATACTTTTTTGTACTGTTCACTCTTTACTTTTCACTTCCGGATTGGTGTGCCCCAATTCCGAGCGTCGAATAGTACGCAATCAATCACGTGACAATCGTCACAATGGCGCCGCTTGATTGGGAAAAACATTTCGCGCATTGTCTTCGGAAAATTAAACCGGTTTTCCCAAAAAATTCGTTCGCACGTCGCAGCACACGATTGGTTTTGTTGCAGGGTGGTTTTTTCCTACCCTGCGTTGTGAGTGTAGATGTATGCGAGCTTTTAGAGCTGCAACCGACTCGCAGCGGATCGAATAAATTAAAAACGTGTCCTGCGGGCGCGGATTGAATTTCCACTGGGTTTTCCACCACACCGCAGACATTTTCCTAAACGCTCCGAACACAACACATGATATTGTCATATGTTTTTTTGGCATAAAAACGATTTTATACAGAAAATAAAAATATATTTTTTGAAAAAATGTATTTTAAAAATTATACAAAGTTTAGACGTTAATATCTTTTAAAGTAATAAAGTTAAACATATCAGGTTTAGTTAGGGTTGTAGAGAATTTAATTAACTTTATTTTAAGTATAACATAAAATTTTTACAATAATATTTGTAAATGTTATTAATAATTTACTAAAAAAACAATTTTTTTACTCTAAAAAAGTTTACTAAACTTTAACACCCTGTATCTTTTAAACTATAAAACTTAAAAATTTTCGCAAAACATTAAATTATAGATAATTTAATCACAAATTAACCTGTTTTAACAAATTAATTTTATCTTAATTAGTTTTAAAAATATTTAAGATTTTGTAAAACGAAAAATTTTCTTAATTTATTTCGGTATTAAAAGTTAAAAAATATACACAAATGCAACATACAAATGACCTACGGGGGTTTTATGTCTGCGGGTGAGGGGTTCAGGATATGATTAAAACATCTGCGCATGGCGTGGCGTTGGTCCTGTGGGAAATTGCGGGCAAAGGACATCAATACGCGTCGCGACGACGACACTCGAAGCAAATAAGGTCCAAAGCTGAGTTGTGTGTGTGTCGCCCATACAACCCTCAAGCCATGCGAGGGGGTTGTTGTCTGCGTACACCCCTGTATGTCGCACACCCTCAGATGCATAAACGATGCTACCGGATCAAGCAAACAGGACATATCGAATGTCCGAATGTGAAACGTCCGGAATGTTCTTGGAATTGCGTGTTCGACCAGGGTGAGGGGGAGGGTTTACTCTTAGATGTACACAAATTAAAGAAATGACTGTTAGAACAAATAATATTGGGGTACTAAGTTTATTTTTTTAGTATTTTGCTTCTTCCGGCGCCTCCACTGTATCTAAATCAATGTTATAATCACGTTAAAACAATTAGTTGTGTTTTTTATTAGAAAAATGTGGATAACTCAAAAAGTTAAGGGTTGATATTGGTGAAATTTTTTTCGGGGATAGTTAATTAGTGTATACATTAAGTGGTTAAGTGTTAGTGTTGTGGCATTATTATTTTCGAGGTTATGAACAATTAAAGTATTTTTGTTGTAAAAAATTAATACTTTAGTTATTTTTAAATTAAGCAAAAAGTTATTAATATTTTTTTATGAAATTTTTAATATAAATAAAGGATTAAATTTGGTATAAACTTAACTCAACCCCAAAATTGTGCTTTTTTTATTTTGCGAGATATTAACCCCTAAAGTTGGAGTTTAATCAAAAACGTTAAAATTTTAAATGTTTTTATTTTTCATTTAGTTTTTATCAAAGTTATTATTTTTATAATAACAAAATAATATCAATTTTTGTTACGAACTGTTATTTATTTATCTTATGTTGTTATTCCGGCATCAAATTCAATTTTCTATGCGGATGATGCGAATGAAATTGAAAAATGTTTACGTTTCGTATGCGAAGAAGCGATCGCCCGAAACCACCCCCATCAGTCATGTGTTTATACAATGACGTGAAACCGGAGCACATTATTAAATATTCAACGAACAATATCAAAATACATGTTAGCAATAATATATTCAATTATATAGTTTTGTTATTATAATATTATACGTTTCCATTAGTAAAACGAGCCGCCATTTTGATTTCGAACCAAACTTCAGGCATACCCGATGGTGTAATATGCGGATATGCGATATTTTTATTTATACAAATTTAAACTAACATAAAAGGGTTGAAGGATAAGGGATGAAGTAGAATATTTAAACTTTGGTTTGAATAATAATATTATTTTCATAGCGTGCTTGTTGATGTTTTAGTCAATAACTCCGAAATGAAATGAGTTACTGAACTGGGACAACATTTATTTTAATTGTTAGAAATGCTTTTATGATAAGGGTTAATTACAATAAATTATTTTTGTTAGTTTTGTTTTAAATTAAGAAAATATGTTGAAAAACATAAGTTTGAATTTTTAATTTTACGCATTAGTTTTGTAAATTAAGAATAACTTTTATTGTAATTGTTATAAACAATTAATTTAAATTGGAGGTTGTTCAGTATTAAATTATGTTTATTTTGTGTTAATTACAATTTTTTTGGTTAAATAGTTAGTGAGTAATTTAACCTCAAACTTTAAAGATGAAAAAATTTAAACTTAAAAACACAATTTACTAAATAATTTATAACTTAGATAGTTTTTTGTTTAAAAATTATTGGTTTTTACAAATAAATAGCCAATTAAATTGTTTATCACCCAAAATTTATTGCATTTAAAAATAAATTTTAATTTAGAAGTTATAAACTGTCAAACTTTTGTTAAATTGTCTCCATATTAAGTAATTTTGTTTTGTGCTAACTTTTGTGTGTTGGTTTAGTAAATTGTCAATAAC
>JARJDS010028384.1:0-14253 GCA_030264155.1 Atheta pasadenae | reverse complement strand
TTCTTCATGATGATGGTGATGCGCAACTTCTGCAGTATGAGCAAATTCAGCCACGGCTTCTGCTTCATGATGATGGTGATGGGCCACTTCGGCACTGTGAGCAAACTCCACTTCTGCGGTATGATGGTGGTGATGCGCTACTTCAGCTACGGCAGCAGCTTCGTGTTGCTGGTGATGGGCCACTTCGGCACTGTGAGCGAACTCCACTTCCGCCGTATGGTGGTGATGGTGGGCAACTTCGGCTGCAACTTCTACGTGATGTGCTACTTCAGCGCTATGAGCAAATTCTACTTCTGCAGTGTGGTGGTGATGGTGTGCTACTTCAGCAACTGCTGCCTCTTCATGATGATGATGGTGACCTACATCTACATGGTGTGCCACTTCAGCGCTATGGGCAAATTCTACTTCTGCAGTGTGGTGGTGGTGGTGTGCAACTTCTGCCACAGCCGCTTCTTCATGATGATGGTGATGCGCAACTTCTGCAGTTTGGGCAAATTCAGCCACGGCTACTGCTTCGTGGTGTTGATGATGGGCTACTTCGGCAGTCTGAGCAAACTCCACTTCCGCGGTCTGGTGATGGTGGTGTGCCACTTCAGCTACAGCCGCTGCCTCATGATGGTGATGATGCGCGACTTCAGCACTATGTGCAAACTCCACTTCCGCAGTGTGATGTTGGTGGTGTGCCACTTCAGCCACAGCAGCTTCTTCGTGATGATGATGATGCGCAACTTCAGCAGCATGAGCAACTTCTGCCACGGCTGCTGCTTCATGGTGATGGTGATGCGCTACTTCGGCACTGTGAGCAAATTCCACTTCCGCAGTTTGATGATGGTGGTGTGCCACTTCTGCAGCATGACCAAATTCAGCCGCTACTTCTGCATGATGTCCTACTTCGTGTCCAACTTCTGCCGTATGGTGGTGGTGGTGTGCCGCTTCAACTGCAGCAGCTTCACCATGTTGATGATGATGTCCTACCTCTGCGGCATGATGCGCTACTCCCCCATGATGTCCCAGTTCTACGCCATGACCAAAATCATGATGTCCCACTGCAACTTCCGCGGCATGACCAACATCGGCATGGTAACCATGATCCACGTGTCCTACATCATGGAACCCATGATCTACATGTCCAACATCATGGTGTCCATGGTGATGCTACATAAAAACACTAAACATGTCACAAATTGACCTTGAAATTAAACACAAAGGGAATACCTCAATTGCTCCATGATGCTGGCTGGAATACATCAGTATCATGTGGTAAAACTCGGCCAAACAATGCAACGGCTTGCGGAGCAATGCCACCAGGGGTTCATGGCGATATTGATCAAAGAATTCATCAATGGCGTTCATGTTCACGTCGTGTGTACATTCGTCATCGTGGTGGTGCGCTTGGTGCAATATGTTGCGCGCCTCCGCCGTTGCCGCGCAGAGAATCAGCACGAGCAAGGGCGAAAGCCATCGCATCTTGCGTTCTTTCGCCATCTTTCCCAATCCGGGGCCGGCGCGCCGGAATAAATCCGATTCGCAAACAATGCATGATTAACGCATATAATTGGACGTGATGGGTTGCCATTAGAGCCCAGATAGCACAGCCAATGTAGCATGAAATTACATGGCATGGCACGAGGGGCTGATTGGAAGTAAGTGGGTGATAAGCAGCACACCCACGGATTTTAATCCCAAGAATTATTTTTCTCGCACTTATGCACATTACGATAATTGGCAGCGGATGAAATAATTGGTACAACCGAAATGCTTCATTGCGTTGTAAAACAATGAAAAATTGGTAAAATAATTAAGTTAATAAGAAATTACCACGCAAGCAACAGATAAATAAAAATCAAACACTAAAAATCAATTGTTTTCAATCAAAAAACAAATCACTAACGGTCATGGTGGCGGTGTCTGTTTTTGAATTGTTGAACTAAAATGTAGTAAATGGTTAATTAATTAAACGGATATTTGCAAGCTGTTTGCAAGTGATATGATTAATGCAAATTATTAGAAAATAAATTTAATTTATTTAAAGGATAACAATTAAGTTTATACATGTCGTAGAAGTTTGACAGCAAAATTTAGTTACGAACCAATGCTGTAGGTTGCGCTGTAAGTACAAAGTTACGTTTGGCGCGTTTTAACATCTTTGGATAAATTTCATTATAACATTTATCAGTATTTATTAATTATAAACAAATATTAAAGACAATGTCTGAAGAAATGGAAGTAGAACAAATCGAAACCACAACTCTAGAACCGTCCACGACACTAAAAAACTCTGATTTGCCATGGTAAATTAAAATCTTATATAAATTTTAAGGTTAAAAACAAAATCTAACAAAATTTGTGTTGTTCTCCAATTAGGATCGAACGTTATCGTCCCAAAGAGTTCACAGACATTGTAGGAAACGCCGAAATGGTTAGCCGTTTATCATCATTCGCTCTGCAAGGCAACGTGCCGAATATAATCATTGCTGGTCCACCAGGTGTTGGAAAAACAACAACAATTTTATGTTTAGCCCGAATCTTATTAGGTCCTGCATTTAAATCAGCTGTCCTTGAACTAAACGCCAGTAATGATCGTGGCATAGACGTTGTGCGCAACAAAGTTAAAATGTTTGCACAACAAAAAGTAACACTACCAAAAGGTAGACATAAAATAATCATTTTGGATGAAGTTGATTCAATGACAGAAGGTGCACAGCAAACTCTGCGAAGAACAATGGAGATCTATAGTAATTCTACCAGATTTGCACTTGCTTGTAACTATTCTGATAAGGTTATTGAGCCGATTCAAAGTCGTTGTGCGATTTTACGTTATTCACGGCTCACTGACGCGCAAATTTTGCAACGCGTTTTGCAAATTTGTGAATTGGAAAAGGTACAATACACTAAAGATGGACTAGAAGCTATTGTTTTTACTGCGCAGGGTGATATGAGACAAGCTTTGAATAATTTACAATCCACACATAACGGTTTTGGGCTTGTTAATTCAGAAAATGTGTTTAAAGTTTGTGATGAGCCACATCCTTTATTGATTAAAGATATGTTACTTAGTTGTGGTACAGGTGATTATAGAAAGGCTTATAAAGTTTTGAGCCATTTATGGGGGTTAGGTTATGCTGCAGAAGATATTATTAAAAATATTTTTAAAGTTTGTAAGAATCTGGATATTGGAGAGGAACAAAAGTTAGCGTTTATTAAAGAAATAGGTTATACTCATCAACGCATTGTCGACGGGTTGACTACTCTCGTACAAATGTCTGGGCTGTTAGCCAGGTTGTGCGAATTGGTTGAAAATAACGAACCATGATTTGCTTGTTTGTTAACCATTCCTTAATTTATCAATAAATATGTTTTTGTATAGAATTTGTTGGATTTAGTTGGAATCTAATATGATTTACAGCGCCACGCGTGTGGATTTTAAAGTTTAAATGCTTCATTTGAAAGTTCCAGTGCGCATGCGTCAGTTTCCTGCGCCGACGCTCTGGTTAGTGTCCTGCTCGGCGCGCAGAGTGTGGTAGAGTTCGTTCGTTATACTTCAACGCTCTATCACGTTTTGGCCGAATTGCGCTTTGTAATTTTGTAAATAATACACAAACATTCCCTAATTAACGCGGCTCACATCAGTTCAATCACAACCATCAAAGCTTCGTCGTGGCGTTGTGGTTTCTGTGCGTTAAAAGTAGTGAAATTCGTCTATATGCGACACTAACTTTTCCCTCCAAATAGACCGCGATGCCTTTGCTGAAGAAGAAGACGCTGGAGAAGGCGCAAGTGGATGAATTTCTTCGAGATGATGAGGAAGTCTTCCATTGCGTTATGACGAATGAAATATTCAGGGATTATGAGTAAGTACAAGAAATATCTTGTGTTGCGGCTTTTCGTACGGTTACAATGTAACGAAAAACAACCGTTTGTTGCTTGATTCAATCAGACGACATTACGCTGAGAAATTAGCTCGTGCCTTGACTATTGTTCGACCCTAGCTTGCGCTAACGGGTTCACATCACGATCTTGCCTTTCTGTAACTACGTCGCAATGAGGCACGAACATTGCGCGCTTTTTTCCATTTTTTAGGTTAAGCAGGTGTCTGTCAAAGCAAAGAATGATCGGATTTTTCATTTTTATTATTAATTTATGTTAGATTTTTATGTAACGCTCGATTTTGTTGCAGTGAATTTGCTGAAAGAACCATTTTATGTAATTCTATGGTATGGACATGTTCTATGACAGGCAAAAGCAACCTCACTTATGAGGAAGCTTTAGAGAGTGAAGAAAATGCTAAACAATTATTAAAAGAATTTCCTACTGAATTGCACATTCCAACACTTTATATTGCCACACTTGTCAAATGTTCATTAACTGATATGGTTGATGAAGTTTTTAATTATATGAAGGATCGTTATTTCATTGGAGAAAAGGTGGATGTTTTAATTGAGAAAAAATGGAAAGAATGTACAGTTATTAATGTTATTTTACCAACTGACAAAGAAACAAGTGATTCTAAAACAAAATCTGATGGGTATGTTACACAATATAATTTTACATCAATAATTAACAAATTTAACAATTCAAATTTTAATTTTTAGTATGGATGCTTCCAATTTATACAAATATGAAGTAAAAGATGAATCTGATTCAACAAAACACATATGTACTCAAATCAAACGCAAGAAAGGCATGTTTACTCGCGATAAAACTAAGCTTTTTTTAAAACAACATGTTGAAGTAAATGGAAGCCTTCTTGGTATTAAAAAATCAGCATTAGAGTTATTTGGTATTGTTGATATGAAGTTTGATCAAATTTTTGCTGGTCCACCACCCACGTTTGAACATAAAGTGAAAACTGCATCAGCAAACGGCAAAAAAGTGCGTCAAGAAACGTTGGCGAAATTTTTGTCAAAAAATAATATTATGGTATCAAAAACCAAAGAAGGAGGATTGGATTTAACTGAAATAGCTGCGAATAAAAAGGAGGCAAGGGAATTGCGTAAAGAAAAAGAACGCGAAAAGCGACAACAAGAAAAAGAAGCTAAGAAACAAAGGCATATTGAGATCAGTATGAAGATACGAGATTGGAATAATCCAGTGAATGATTTGTTACTTGAAGATCATAAAGTTCTACCTGTTCCGACACCATTGAAATCAAGAATTCCTGATAAATATATGGGTGAAGTGCTGGCATTAATGGAATTCTTTCACACTTTTTCTAGTGTTCTCTCAACAAGGACTTTTTTTAGTGGAGGTGTCCCCTTGACAACTATGGAAAAGATTTTAATGGAAAATAGGGTAATTGCTTTTTCTTCTGTTTCTTAATTTGTTTCATGTCATTTGTAGTAATTACTGTGTTATCTTAAATTTAAATTAGATTGGTGGTCCAATGGAAAATGTGGTGCATATGTTATTAGTGACTTTGTTCAAGTTGGAAGCTCTAGAGAAGGAACAATACAGTAATAAACTTGGAGGTAATTATGAATGTTTGATTATTTATTTAAAAAGTTAGGTCACTCTCGAAAAAAAAATGAGGTTATGATGTGTTAAGTTTTTACTTACACGTTTTACAAATTTTGGGGTTATGTTTAGGTCGTTGGGCTGCAAATAAAGAAACTTTACAAGCGGATAGATGTCAATTGTGGCTACTAAAAAATTACGGAAGTACTTTATACAACATGGAAATAGATACGTGCACGCTGTCGGAACTTTTGCGCTTACATTTATTATGTTCTGGTAATAACATTAGCGAAGCCGGTATGAAATGGCGCGCTCAATATCGCGGTGGTTTTGAGAGCGACGAAGATCCAGCGATTCAGTTTCGGCAACACAATCCGCACATACTGAAAATGTTGTCTCTTCACCACGTTTGCCAGCTACCTCTAGTTGATAAACTGAAATTACTTGATTGTTTGGTTAGTCAACTGCTTACGTATAAAGAAATACGCGATGTCATCGATGATAATCTTGAGAAAATGAAAGAGCAAAAAGACAAATTACGAGTGGCTAACGCTAATAAACGCAAACATCAAACCAATATTGAAGCGCAAATCGTTCAGTTGAAACGTGGAAATTTCGATTTGTCACCCGAGTCTGCAAAGCGTAAGATTTCTAAAGTGCGAGAAACGTTGGATGATGACAATCGCGAGACCGATGCACAAATGGCATCTATACAGAAAGAAATCTATCGCAAGGCGCATTTCTTAGGTTATGATCGTGCGTTTCGAGCGTATATCAAACTGCATTCAGTGCCGGCGTTCGCTGTGAATCAGGAGGACCATCAGCAGGGTTCGTGTCTTGCGGAAATCACACACCATGTGCCGGAACTTGTGGGTGCTGATAAGGAAGGTATTTTGAAATACCTTAAACGAATATCGGATGTGATGAATTCGTCTGATAAAGAAAACGAGCCGAAATTAAACGGCGTTGAACTGAAATCGTCCTCATCACTTGCGACTATAAACGAGCTCATGATGTGCACTACAGATCCAACATCTTGTCCGGTACACACTATTTCATCAAATACTTTAAAGTGGCAGGTTTTTACAAGTGAGGAACAGCTGCAGGAATTGTTGGATTCACTTAACAGGCGCGGCTTGAACGAAAAGGCGTTGGCTAAGTGTATTGAGTTTGATTTTATTAACCTAACCAAAGTTATCAACAAAACACCGGCGTATGTTATTGATGGTCCACCAGACTTGCCGAGTAGGTTCCATAAAGAAGACAATTGGGGTTATGAGCAGAATATGAGCGTTAATGAAGTTCTACGGAGCACCGTCATTGATCGCATTTTGAATTTAGAAGAGAAATTATTTGATGGGTATTTGGGTGGTATCCAAACCGACAGGGAGGAGTTTAGGAGTTTGGTGGAGGATAATAAATACAAAGAAATTGAGGCGTTGACACGCCCAGAAACAAAATGGCAGTTGGATGACGATGAGGATGAACCCAAGCAGATTTCTGCGGCTGATTGGGAAGATCCTGGGAAGTATTTGGCTGAATATGCGGCGGATGTGGATTCGGAAGATTCCGAGGTTGAATCCGATGAGATTCTATTGGCACACTCGAAGGAAGATCAAAACAGTGTTCGGTTTTTGGCTTACGCGTTGGCACAGGTGGCGTTGTCTATCAAGTTGAATTTTGTTGCGAAACCTCTGGGGCAGTTTAAGGATAGTAGAGTGCCCAAACGTAGTAATGCAATTGTAATGTGGGAACGATCGCTACTGGATAGTACAAGTTACAGTCAAATTTTGTTGCATTTGCATATTTTGGATAGCCACATTGCTTGGACTAAATCGATGCTTGTGGTTAAGTGCAAGGCTTGCAAGCGTGGAACAAACGAACAAAACATTTTACTTTGTGATTATTGCAATGACGGGTATCATATTTATTGCCTTAGACCAAAACTGAGTGTAAGTATTTTTTGCGCGAACATTTTTGAGGTTAAATTTGGGAAATTTTTAATTGTTTGTTTTCGTTTTAGTCTATACCAGATGGAAATTGGTATTGTGTTACTTGTAAGGAGATTGTTCAAAATGAAGAAGCTCGAAAGAAACAAAAACTTGAAGATGAACAAATGGAAGTTGATAGTGATGTTAAGTAAGTACAATAACCTAACCTTAAAAGTCAGACACAAACGGATAAAGTAATCCAATTTTTGTGTGTTTTGTTTTTGTTTGCAGAAATGAACCACAAGACTGTATCATTTGTGGTGTTACAGCATCGGAAGATTCTGTCGTTTGTTCAACGTGTCTTAACTCGTATCATTTAGAGTGTACAGGATTAAAGCGTGGTGTGCGCGGAGCGTGGACTTGCACTGTGTGTAAAGACAACGCAGCAGAACGTGAAGCAGCAGCGCAAGGCACTCCGCATCAAACATCGCAACGCAGATCGGGTCGGAGTAACGAAACTAACGATGACCTGCCTTTGAACAATGCAGCACTTCAAGAACTGTTGAAATACGTAATCAATCTCGAGGATAGTTGGCCGTTTATTAAGCCGGTGCAGAAAAATGCAGTACCTGATTACCATGAAGTCATCAAGAAGCCTATGGATTTCGGTACGATCAAGTACAAACTCAATATGGGTGTCTATCAGTACGACGAGGAATGTCTGTATGATTGTCAGTTGGTGTTTGAGAATTGTCACACGTATAATAGTTCTGGGGATGATGTATACCAGTAAGTTTTTTTTAAGTTTTTTTCTTAATTAAAAAATGTTGGATCGTCATTGAAACACAGCGCCTCTAACGTGTTTAAGAGTAAACGTTGTTGTAGGTCTTTTTAAACTCACTAGAGGCGCTGTTAATGACGTGAGATTGTGAGACTATATCAGTGAAGCCATTTTGTTTTTTATTCACGTTTTTATTTCAATTCCAGATGTGGTAGTCGTTTATTAAAATATTTTACTAAGAAATGCAAAGAATTAAAGCTGGACTTTGATATATCGATCACAATGGAAACCGATGACGACGCCGACGAATCCTTTCATCAACCACCACGTAAAACTAAACGCACGAGGTAATTTTAAGTTTTCATTAGTTTTTAACTGTTACGCTGTCAAGCCGTCAAAAACCACAGTTCACACTACTCATTTTTATTTCGATCGATCAATACTTGTTGCCGTTGCCTTTCATAAGAGAAAAGTTCACAAATCACACAACATTAGCATAAGTTCTTATACGTTAATTTATTATGTATTTGATAAGTTTTGCACCGATGCAGACCCGGTTGAATTCCTTAATTTTGCAGCATGTAGAAACAACCGGTATATAATTATATATTTACAAGTATGTAACTGCGTATAAATAACTGAACTAAGTATGCAACCCAACATACAGCACTTACTAAATTGCCTTTTTCACTTTAGCCAAGTTTTCCAATTCGATTAAACATTGATCTACATATTTCGAGTCAATTTCATCTGTGATACTTTCATTCACTTTTTGCACAACCCAGTCCACCATGTTATCCTGCGCATATTTTCGTTCGATCTGATCATGTACAACATGAAAATCCAACATGTCTTTGACTCTTTTGTACACTCGCATTTGACGACTGCGGTACTCGGCTTCTAATTGCCAGTCAACGTTTTCGCGTTTGGCTAGCACCAAATTAAGTTGTTCTTCCATACTTAGCTGTAAATTTTCCTCGTGTTTAATGTGGTTTTCATACATTTGCTTTTCGTCGATGCGCAATTGCTTAAAACTGTTTTCGTACGCGTCGATTTGGTCATCAAGACTTTGCGCGAAACTAGGTCCTACGTATTTTACGCATAACCATGATAATAAAACGACACTTAAGCCGGAATAATACTCATGTTCCATCACTAGTTTTTCTTTACTGATAAGGTACGTACCGTATGTGAATAAAAATGTCCAAAAACCGGTTATACCGGTTTTATTATTGAAATCTTTCACCCAGTTGTAGGGAAACAAACAAAACATTACTCTAGGTGGTTCGGTGCGTTGTATTCTTTCTACTGGAGTTGTACTACCACCAGAAGGTGGTGCAGGTGACGTTGGGGTAGTAGGACTTAAATGACCTGGTGGAGTTTTAGCAGGACCATCACCAGATGGTAATACTGGTTGCGTACCTTCTGCATCTTTAACCGAACTTTCCGATGGTGCTTTTTTCATAAACGCTAACGTTAATTGTTTACGCATCACTGCTTTCAGTCTTCTTTCT
This sequence comes from Atheta pasadenae, assembly GCA_030264155.1. Taxonomy (NCBI): domain Eukaryota; kingdom Metazoa; phylum Arthropoda; class Insecta; order Coleoptera; family Staphylinidae; genus Atheta; species Atheta pasadenae. The sequence continues at coordinate 4,573 of JARJDS010028384.1, read as the reverse complement.
TTAAGCACTTCCTCTTCAGCTGCTTTATTAATTTCAGCTCGAATTGTTGCGTCAAGCGCTGTTGGTTCAGGGCTTGGCATAGCTTCAAAGGTTGCAGGTGCAGATTTGGTTTGCTTCTTGTTGTCATCATCTTCCGGTTTGATGGTTTTGTAGCTTTGAGTCACTGGATCAAAACGTCGTCCACGCGTTAATTCTTCGATAGGTGGGTCTTTAGCGACGACTTTTGGTGCGATTACCACTTTTTCGTCTGGTGGTACCACACCAGGAGCTTTAGGAGGATCTTTTTTACCTTGACAGTAAGATTTCGTTGATGGTATCCTAAGTAAACGTAGAACACAACGGGTTTTCGGTAATAAAAACATTATGTTTGAAGTATGTTTATACACAATTGATTTATTACAGTTGTCAATTGTTTTACGCCACCTATGATAGTTACAAACTTTTGGTTTTGTTTACAATTACAAACATAACACAATAAAACATTTGAATCAGTGCCGAACTAACCTGAGTGCAATGTAAAACATCAAATACTATATCGTAATGACTAAATATCAAACTTGTGACTGCATGTGATAGTAATCGATCCAAACCAAGCTTCGTTTTATATCATAACCTTGTTCTTCACACTCATAGTACAAAACTTGAAAAAACCACACAATATTTCATTCATTTCTGACGTTTTTTCAAAGTGAAACGTTGATGCTTTATAATAAAGCATAGTATGTCTTAATTCAGTGAATATTTTTCGTTTTACTCAGGTTGGTTAACAACTTCTGCTTTTAAACGTTCCACCAATGCTTTGCGTAGTTTTAAGCGTTCAGATTCAGGACCTGATGGTGCTGTGCCAAGCCTTAGGACAGATTCAGCTGCTTTTGATGATTTTGGTCTTACTCGTGCTTTTTCCACACTGGAGGCTTGATCTTCATCCAAATGTTTTTTGCGTACTTCTTTCTTCAACGCGATCAATTTATCTCTTTGTGCGCGAAGATATTCTTGGCGTTTTTTGATCTCCACATTATCCACCTACCAAAAATTAGTTAAAATTATTTTAAGAGTATGAGTAAAATACTTTTCGCGAAACAAACGTTTGAGTTTTGTGGTCTGTCAATTGGAATTCTTGTAGCGATTGAGGTTAATTTTTTCGGTGGTTTATCCGGTACTTCCGCGTCTTCTGTCGCTTTCTCACCGTCTTCACCACTTTCTTCTTCTTCCGCAGTTTTTTGTTCTAGAAATTGTTTCTGTGAAGTCATTTGTTCTTCTAAATACGAAAAAAGCAAGACACATGCGAACGGTTAATATTACTATGTGAAAATGCGCGTCTACACCATACCGATAGCGACTTTAAGTGTTTCCTCCAAACAATGCTTTTCCTCCATTAAGTATTTAATTTCATCTTCCTGTTGTGGTTCATCTTCGCCTTCAATTTCTATTGGGAATTGTCTACATCAACCACAAACACAACGTATTAGATTATCATCAAATATTTTAGGTTAAGTTTGGTTAAGTTGTTAGTTGATAGTAAAAATAAACACACCTGCTTGCTTCCACCAAAACCTCTCTCTCCAATTCAGATGATTTCAACATCGGTGCCACTTGCGCAGTGTTCTTCACCATATCTTCGCGTTTCTGTGGAATAAAAGATTCAGGTGTCTTACCAAATTTCCGTTCGATCAATTCCAGTGCTTGTAGTTGTAACTCAACGTTACGTTGCGTCATCATACGTTTAAACATTTCGTAATCATTTGCAGCCCAAATTTGCTCAAATGTATTCTAAAACAGCACAATAAGTTAAGTTAGGTTAATGTGAAAGTGAGGTTATAAACCTGGTCGAACTGTAATGGTATTCTTTCTCTTGCTCCTCTAAAGCAAGCATGTTCGAATTGTTCCGTTGTAATCCCAATGTCTTCCATGAAGTTTCCCAACATAAAATCAACAAGGTTTTTGAAATCATCGAATGTTTTTTTGTGTTCTTCATCGTCGCGTAACTCGTGCGGATCGAAGACTGTACCACCAACAAGGAACACAACGTGAAAGAATGTAAGTATTTTAGTTTATTGTAGGTTGTAAGATATTGATAAAACTTAGTTGCGTACTCAACGAGCGTTCTTCGATAAAACTTTGTAACGGCGCGTTCCAAATCGGTCCGTTGAGGAAACAAACAAGTGAATCAAATACCCAACTATCTTCTTCAGTCATTTTGAGTTTATTGTAATATCAACCCGGCTACTGGAGTCTAGGGAGGCGATTACAGCGATGTGACTTTAATTCTTTGGATGCGCTTTGTTGGTATTCAGTGTATTTAGTTGTTGTCATGGTAACCAGTAAAATCATTACTTGTTTTAGTATGGTTTTCATAAATAAATTGAAGATATCATGCACAACATTACCAGGAAACTGATATTATTTTTTCGTGTACATGTTATTATATTTGGGTAATTAGTTCCATTAGAAGCTGATAAAATTCTTTTCGTTATTGTTTTATACCTGTTTGTGGTTTTTATATTGATTTTGATGTAAAACTTCCCAAAAATTATTTTTAGGTTAACTGTAATCATCAACCGGCGGGAAATTCAAATTAAAATCCAATACATTGTTTGTTGTTTATTAAAACATTTGCTAGACACTACAAAAACAGTAATTTAACAAATTGTTCACAAAATTTCAAGTACATCATCAATTTCTTTAAATCAATTTTACATCTGGAAAGTTATTCAACATGAAATTCTTAACCTATTCGCCATTATCAAGCTTATCAGCTTTTAAACTGTCAATCGCCATCCTTAAAGCGCCTTCTCTTGTTTTATTTCCGCCAATAAAACCAGTAGCATGACAGAAAATTGAACCAGGTATTCCAGAAATTTGTGTCAACTCAGTATCTCGCACACCTCTCCATTTTGAATGAAGGAACACCCTGTTTGTACAAAAATATAAATTAATTGTGACAACATCAGTAATGTTTCTTTTAAATAATTTACCTGCATACAAAACTATCCGGTTGAATTGGAATGGCTTGCACCCTCCATGACTCAGTATTATCATGGAAAATAACAAACTTAAGCTCACCTTTCATACCCAGCTCTTCTTCAAGTTGTTGTAAATGATCCTTCCATGGACACCGTTCGGTGAGTTCAATAATAGCTCCGGATTCATGAGTAATCAAACGAGTTTTAATAGCTCGTTTAATTATTTCACGTGCTGGCCACCAGACTTTTGCTGCCTAAACATTCAAACAGTTTGTTAATATAGGCAACCAATTATACTAAATAAAACTTGCAGAAACACTTACTTCATTTACTCTTTCAACAAATTCAGTTCCAACTAATTCCATTGCTTTAACAAACAATTTATCATTTGGTTCTTCAGTAGAATTCCATTCAGGATTAAGTCGGTGAACTCTTGCACTTAAATGTGTATTAATTCTATACTTTGGCAAACCATCACTGTACATTGGCACACCATTATCAATAGCATCTAATTCTTCAACGAAACCATCATAGACAGATACAAAAACAGCTCGTAAGCAATCAGTATCAGGTTGTACATCTTGTTTCTTCAAAACTTCTGAGATTACTTGCATTCCAAAATGAGCATAGACTAAACCAGCTGAACTTAATTTAATATTTTTATTTTTTATGTGTGGCAAAACAGTGGATAAGGTTTGATTAAAATCCCTTTGATGATGATCAAATCTTTTAAGTTCTGGATCATAAACACCACCAACATCAACAACAATATCACATGTATTTAAAATTTCCATATCTCTGGTCCTCTTAATTTCAGCATCATGATACTCTGGAAGTTGTTTGAGCATGAAGCATGCTAAAGCTTCATCACAATGAAAAACGCCACTGTGAGTTCCAATCATTTTTAAGATACGAGGAACTTTGGGATCACTACTCATTGTTTTAAAACTATAATTCAAAAGTAGTTTAGTATAGATAGTAGTTTATAAAATAGTGTAAAATAAAGTTACCCTTTCCAAACACTAAGACCTACTCTACAAGCTTGGTCCACCAGACTGCCTCGAAATGGAGCCAAAGCCATGCAGACCCGTTATTTTAACCTAAAACTGAAAAGTTTTTGGTGTTTTTACCGGTGGGGTACGCGGTGCTACACGCGCGTAGTTTTAAATTTCTACATGCAGGTAAGAAAAAAATTAACAATTTACGGAGATTGGGTTGTAAAGAATGAAATTGTATACTGTGTTGTTACTTATCACTTAAAATGTTTGTGTTTTTGTGAATTCTGCTTTTTCGCGAGCGGATTTATGCCAAATTGATTAAATGACATTGCGCTGTTTAACGTAGGCAACTTTTGTTACATGCATTAGATGATATAGAACAATTTAAAATATATTATTGCTCATAACACCTCTCGATTTAGGCCAATTTTGTTCTTATCATTTTTCTATTATAGTTAAAGTGATTCTTTTTAAGCTATGACTTAATTTAACCCATGAAACATCCCCGATGTATTTTATTTTGACGCTCAAAGTTTCTCAATTTTGTGGTTTTTTGAAAACCTGTTTTGGAAAATTGCCTATATCTCCTCTCCATAATGGCCAATTTTCTTG
>JARJDS010028345.1:0-20003 GCA_030264155.1 Atheta pasadenae | reverse complement strand
GCTTCCAGAGACTTAAGAGTCTAGACCGATAATTAATACTCAATTAATAAAGTCATTAGACACATTTTGTAATAATAAAACTTTCAACGAAAAATTTCAAATTCCATACTTCATTTTAAAAGCCAATGTTTCGTTCAATATATCATGTGATTCACGTTGCATTCCAGGCACAACGCGAGAAAAATATTTAATGATATTTTAAACCATTTGTATTTAAGTCAGTAATAAGTCAAGAATATAAAAATAAGAATAAGTCATGCATGTAAATTGAAATTGGAATGTAATTGACCAAAACAAATGGGAATTGTTCTATTTGAAACGTTTGTTATTTGCTTGCAAACAAGTTAAGAACTAAGAACTTAAAAATTCGGTTTAACAACAAATTATAATGAATATTGGACGACACATTGGTTCAAAATTTAATCAAAACAATAGCACATTGTTTGCTTTTTGCTGGTTAGTTTGTTTGGTTTTGGAGTTTGAGTCTGAGCTTGCTTTCGAAGGATTTAAGATTTAAAAACCCGCTTTTTAATTAATTTTTAATTTATACTTTATTGCACGCTTTACAAGCATTTAACAATCTTCTTTCTTTCTATTTCAATGTTCGCGCGGTATTAAGTTAATGTAATGCGATGCAGACGTGCTGTCGGACAAGTGCTCGTCGGACTTAATTATCGACATAATTACCGGGCATTTGTTGTTGGCACGTTCATTGATCGATCGTTTTGTCTTGTACGTATTCAGAAAAATGAATGAAATGAATGGACGCGTGGAAATATTTACTTTCACTCGCATTGTTAGCCGGACAGGACGCTTTGCAAACGATTGTGAGATGCGAGGTTGATGTTTAGGCAAATAATGTATTAGTTATTGTTACATTTACTCCCCAACACATAATGTGATCGTTTTTTCGTTTGGTTTTAACTTTACTTAAGTTTTGTTGTTGGCGTGAGGAAAGGCGAGTAGTGTCGTTGAACGAAGGTGACACAGCTCATTCAACGGTAATGATATTTTGCTCTAACTGAACAAAACAAACGCTACTATAATTGCTAAGTAGTTGAAATTTATTTCTGTACAAAATGTTCAATGAGTTTTTATCTTAATTCAAGAAGTGCAAGCAAAAACTATAGGCAATGATGTTAAAATCAAAATTTGTGGTTTTGGTAATGTGGTAATTTTGTGGTTATCACTCCGCTATTTTGATAGATTCAAATTTTGTACAAACAAATGTTCTTCTCTGCAATTCGGCCATCGTGGACAAATATTATATAAACTTGATTGTTTTTTTGGTAATATGAAATAATAAGATGGAAAGTTAAGTTTTGACCACATGACACTACCACTTAATAGGAATTAACATTGACATTCGTCTGCCATCGCACTCCAGACAGGTAACATATGGCACGACATCGGCATCGACATCGCAACTCCATTCAGATTGTTGTTGTGCACCGACGAGCATTCACGATGATGACATGATATAATATTCACGGATATAAATAACGCGCTCATATGACATTGAAACGTTTTTATTCTTCGCTTTTTATGATTTTTATTATCCTGCATTGCATTGAAATTAATCACAGTGGTTTTTTACAATGATTTGTCAATGCAATCAACCAAAAGTTGTTTTTGTTAAAAAACGAATAGTTTTGTGCTTTTCAAAGTTCAAGCAAAGGCAAGCAAAAACAAATGTGTGTCTTGTAGCTGATAATTATTAACGCTATTTTATAGGTTTCCATTATTAGAAACTGTTTGGTCTCTCTTGATTCTGTGTCTCGACGTCGCGTTTGTGGAACACAAACTCCGATCCAAAAGTCGGACATGGACAGGTCGGTGGCCAGCAAGCTTACGCGTTGATTGAATCTACGCGATATTTAAATTCATGGACACACGGAAAGAAAAGTTATAAATATTTAATGGTTAGCACGTCGATGTGTGTGCATTGCACGTCGTTTGTTGTTTATTTTGGTACCACAAATTGTGCGACACGTTTTACGCGCTGACCCGACGAATATTTCATTGACGATTTCTAGTCATTATGGGCAAACGACAAGCGACAAAACGGCAAAGACAAACACGGCTTCCATTCGAAATGCGCTTGGCTTCCTTCTTTAACTGATTCTACATTTGGGCTGAATTTCTTTAAGACATTTGAGTGAATGAATATAAATTTCTGTTCCGATTTAGTGTGAAATAATGTCACGAACGTCGAATCATTTTTAAAACTTTAAGGCACGTCTACGCTAAATTTTATTTCAGTTCTAAGCAAAGCATTGTTGTTGATAGTTGTTCAATGCTGTTTCGAGTCTAAAGTGCGAGTTTGAGTACATTATGTTATAAAATTAAGTGTCTTTTATTTATGTTTGTGTTAAGTTGTTTTTGTAAGCGTCCAACGTTTGTATGCCGAGCACATTCGTCAATACAGGGTGTGTCTTTTGTTGAAATAGCATTGGTGATCAACCTTAATAAACAACCCAAACAAAATTCCTACATAAATTTCACCACATCATACTCAACGCGGACAATGGCGATGAGAAATAAGCACAGCACACAAGTCGTAGGAAACAACAAACAAATAACAAAATTTCAATTACATCGCGCAATTAAAAGCATTCTTTCACCTCCATAATAAATAATAACTTATGGAAATATTTGCAGGAATTCGCACATGAAATACTCATACTCATGATCACATCACATGATCTGTTCGCTGCAAGAAAACAATTCGACTTATTACTTTCATTCTTCCAGCGTTGGAAAACAGAAAAGAACATAACAGAATGAAGTAAATGTCGACTTGATTCACTCAGCGGCTCTGATGTACCTAGAAATAAGTTGCAATCGCATCGCTGCTATGCAAAACAACCTTGATGACTATTTGCCGCCATGGTTCGCGTGCTTTTGCGACTTGGTGTCAGTTGGGTCGCTGGCGTCTTTGCTATTTGTTTCTACGGCTGCCGAGCGAAGAACGCAACGTAACAATGTAATCTATGCTATAACATTGACTGCGGTTGGAATGGAATTCAAACGAAACGTATTTAATGCCGAAGTTGTGTTGGATCACATTGGCTGCAATCATAGCACGGCGCGACTCTTGAGCAATTAGAAAGTCCAATTCATAACCAAACATAACCAATGTATAACACATAATGGTCGCACTTTTATTATCGTTAAATGAACGCTTGGACGAGTATTCGTCAAACTTTTGACGTCATGGAAACTTTGACATAACCACGTTATTTCTTAACGAAAAGGAATAGATGTTAAATTAGGTTATAAAGTAGCCAAACTTTTGAAGGTTAAACTGCAACGCCGCCATTTTAAAGTAAAATAATAAGACTTTCAAGACAATTCTTTATAATTCATTGAAGGATTGTTATTTAAACGAGTCTGTACCGTGCGCACCAATCAACGTTTAATAGTATTTGTTCTTTTAGAAAGTTTTAATTGTAATTTTGAGTTCATCTAAAATCTACAATACTTCTCCACGTATTGAATGATCAAATCGATGAATAAATTTGTGTTAACGCTGTTTTGATCATAATTTTTTGTGGTGTTTGGATGTTTGGAATGTTTTAGTAGTGTGGTTTAAAATCCACTTGAATTTTTTATTTAACGGAATATTTTGCTGCTTGCATGGACAAGGTTGGCCACAAACTAAGTCCAAATGCGTGCGCACATCGTCATCGACATTAACACGCCTTCCGACCAGAAACGTTTAAAGTCTTAAACTTTAAGCAACTTTAAGTTGCCAGTACCAGCGTCTGCTTTTACTTTTTTTCATCTTCTACTCGTTTACATACAAGCCAATGCAACTGCGCTTCGTTCCTCTTAAAGCGCGGCTGACAGTGCCGATGAAAAACGCTTTTCTCTTTTCATCGGGCACAATATGCGATCCGATGATGGCTAAGCAAATCATAAACGAGATTGGAAACTTTTGCATGCTTGATGATTCTGTATAACAACCTAGATTCAGTTGTTCAGTTGTACAATTGATTTTTCTCTGAATTCAGTTTTTTGTTATTGTTAAACTTTATTGTTATTGCAGATTTGCAGAACTGAGTACGGATTAGTTCGTTCAGCCATCGATATCAAAATGGAGCAGTGGAATACCGGCGATTTGATCTGGTTTGATCCGGGGATAGGGCATTGGCTTCCGGGCGAGGTTCTCGAGTGTCATAAAAGCGCCAACGTCCTCACCGTCCAGGCTGTAATCAATGCCAAGGTATGTCGATTATATTCACTTTGACTTTGCAGATTCAAGCATAGCATAGTAATAGGTATGCCAGCTCTACCAGCAAAACAAGCTGGTATCCGTGGTCTTGTCTCTTGTGGTGTGCACATTGGTATGTCAGTATCTGGGCGCAGTCTTTGCCTCACTAGCAAAAACAAACAAAACTTTCAAACGCGTACTCCAAACATTCAGCATCATTCAGCGGCTTAGAAAACTCACCAGGGCATGACACCACGATGCGAATTGGAAGAATCTAATAACAGCAACGAGCGGTGAACATTAGTCGCGTTCGCGTACGTAATTGGTGTTGTGTTCGTCGCCACGTAACTTTAATTTGTCGCGATTTGCAAAATCGTGATCCGCTTCCGCCCCGGCTTGACTCCCGTACGTGAGCATGACCAACAATACACGAAGCTTACCATTAAGCCATGAAGACACACCACGAACCAACGGCTCACCATCTCAACACTCAACACAGACTCGGCTAGCATGAACATGACACACGCCCGTTCAAGTAATAATTTCCTCGATATGTTAAGTAAAGCTCGTGCGATTAAGTAATCAGCAACGACTAAATATTGCTTGTCTTCTTGGCGGTGTCCATGTACGTTTGGTGTAACGGTGTTTAAATAGCTTCAGGAACAGTTGCAAACGCGAGCACATTATTAATAATAATCAAAGCGAACAAGTGCAGCCTTAAATGTGCTGCGTGCGTAAACAAAAAAAATAAACGTCCTCACGATCCGGGTGGGCACTACCACATACCACTAACTGAATTATGGTGTTCGCGCCGGGTATTCTTCAAGTCCACACGCAACTGGCAACGCTAATAATTCCATTTCTTGTAATGCCAAGTTGTAATGTCAACCATTTGAAACTGTTCATGAATTACGACAGTCATGCACGAACTATGTTGGAATATTTATTTAACAATAATTTTGTTTCGAATATATATCGTATTTAAATCTCATTAAGTCCCACACAAGATTGCATTCAGGGTTATTAGCAATTTTAAATCTTTGTACAAATCCTTTCTTAAGATCATCTAATACAATCTTCTAAAATTGACAGAATCTCTTAGTTGTTATTCATGATATAGCTCCTAAACTTTGGTAGATTTAAAGAAGTCTTCCCTTCATCTGGTACTCTCCACTCACTTTGGATTATGAGTTTTAACGAATGTAAATGTTGATGAACTCACAATAAAGAAGTTCTCACAATTGTCTTCTCTAAAACGACCTCAATTTGAATGGTACCTTCTATGTTTTACAGAAGTAGGATTGTAGCCTGATGAAATACCATCAACTTTTGTTTTTGAATATTACTCTGCACATCTCAGAATGCTTATTATGATTACGATAATCCAATTTAGAAACAAGATGCATTTTTAATTTTTTCACCATAACAAGCTAGGCAGTCTATTAAATGAAGTACCCTTAGTTTTGGCCGCTTAAAGTATTGGTGTAAAAATAAGATTGTATTCTTTCCAATGCTTTAAAAACCAGACTAAGTATAGAAACGGAAATTACAATATGTGAGACTATTATTCATTACAATGCTTTCTCTTATTCGTGGTACTTTGGTGCCATCAAGCAGGTGTACCAAGTACGTACGTTTTTCTGCGTGTTATTAACCTGAATAGTTGTTCGTTCATTTCACGTCTTGTCTTGTTGATGATTTGCATTGCTAAACTCTGTACAATATCTTACAGCCGCAGACGTTTGCGTTGACCAATGGGGAGGGTTCAGTGCGCCTCCGCCAAGATCTGGGTACCATGGGCGTCGAGGACATGACGCAACTCAACGACCTGCACGAAGCGGCGCTCTTGTGGAATCTTAAGTTGCGCTACGACCGGAATTGCATATACACGTACGCCGGAAGCATCCTCATCGCCGTCAACCCATACCGCATGTTTGATGCAAGCTATGGCATCGAGGCGGCGAAGCGGTACAAGGGGAAGTTGATCGGATCTTTGCCGCCGCACCTGTTTGCTTTGGGAGCGTCCGCCTACGCGGCTTTACCAACATCACAGGTCGTTGTAATCAGCGGCGAAAGTGGATCTGGAAAAACGGAGAGTACTAAGTTGGTGATGCAGTATTTAGCAGCGGTGGCACCTAGTGCTCCACGTGGTCAAGCGTTGGTCACTGAACAAATTCTGGAAGCTGCACCGTTGTTAGAAGCATTTGGTAATGCGCGCACTGCACGTAATGACAATAGCTCGCGTTTTGGGAAGTACTTGGAAGTGTACTTTAAGAATGGTGCCATTGTGGGTGCGCGCGTCACCCAATACTTACTGGAGAAGTCGCGAATTGTTACCCAAGCTCCTGGTGAACGTAACTACCACGTGTTTTATGAAATGTTAGGTGGACTTAGTACTACTGAGAAACAAAAGTATGGGCTGGTCAGCGCAGACAAGTACTTTTATTTGAACCAGGGCGGTGGTGATTGTAGTCCGGGCCATTCTGGCTCTGGTTCTGACTGGGGTGCGTTGACACGAGCCATGCAAGTGTTAGGAATTGGTGAAACAGAACAGGAAGGTATTATCAAGGTCTTAGCTTCCGTTCTACACTTGGGCAATGTGTATTTCCATCGCCGGCAGTTACGGCATGGTCAGGAAGGCGTTGAGGTGGGCTCGGATGTGGAAATCAAATGGGCGGCACATCTTCTGCAGATTTCGCCATCCGGATTGCAACGTGCGCTTACATCGCGCATTACAGAGGCGCGTTCTGAACGTGTGCACAGTCCACTGAGCATCGATCAAGCGTTGGATGCACGGGATGCTTTTGCAAAAGCCTTGTATTCTGCGTTATTCAATTGGTTGGTCACGAGAGTTAATTCGATTGTGCAACGTGGCGGCCTCCACGATGCTGCTAGGATTTCCTTACTGGACATATTCGGCTTTGAGAATCTATCCGAGAATTCATTCGAGCAATTGTGCATCAACTACGCATCCGAATCGCTGCAACTGTACTTCAATAAACATGTATTTAAACTAGAGCAACAAGAATATGCCAAGGAACGGCTAGAATGGACGAATTTAACCTGGAATGACAACACACCTGTTATTCAACTCCTCGGGAAGAAACCAGTTGGTATTCTACATCTTCTAGACGACGAAAGCAACTTCCCCAGAGCGTCGGATTCTTCATTTTTAGAGAAGTGTCACTATAATCATGCTTTGAACGAGAACTACTGTCGTCCCAGAGTTGGTGCTCGTGAATTTGGTGTAAGTTACCATGGTTAACATGTTTAATTTACAAAATGACCTACTTTGTTTGTATTTTAGATACGTCACTTTGCTGGACAAGTCTGGTACCAAGTAGACGGATTCCTTGATAAAAATCGTGATGTCCTACGACCGGATGTTGTTGAGTTATTAGCATCTAGCAAAGAACTATTAGTATCAAATATTGGTAAGCCTTTGCTTACTCAGGCACAAACTAGAACTTTGCCACGAGGAGCAAATGGAAGGTTTGTTACAATGAAACCGAGAACACCTACTGTTGCAGCCAGGTAATAATATTATTATCACAACTGTATTGTACATGAGGTAATCATTTTCATTCTTTTTGTTTGGTTACTTAGATTCAGCGATAGTTTACAACAACTTCTAGAGTCAATGTCTAGATGCAACCCATGGTTTATTCGCTGTGTAAAACCAAACAACGATAAAACCCCGATGCGGTTTGACATGCCTGTTGTTCTAGAACAACTTCGTTATTCAGGTATGCTAGACACAATCAGGATCCGCCAATCTGGTTACCCAGTTAGGATGAAGTTCCAAGAGTTTGCCGATCGGTATAGATATTTGCTACCTGGAAAGATTCCACGTGGTGCGCCATTTAGGGAACTGTGCCGTGCCATTTTGGAAAATAGCGCTGCAACTGGTACTGCTGGTCCTGATTACCAATTAGGTGCCACTAGGGTATTTTTACGAGAAGCTCTTGAAAGACAGCTGGAGGTTACGCGTGGTGAGCAGCTTCGAGATGCTGCGTTGATTTTACAGAAAAATATTCGTGGCTTCCTGGCTAGAAAACGTTTTGTCAATAAACGTAAGAGTGCCGTAACTATTCAGAAACATTGGAAGGGTTATAACCAACGGAGAAAGTTTAAGACTATTCGTAATGGTATTATTAAAGCCCAAGCATTGCATCGAGGTAAATTAGAACGTAAGCGCTTCAAGGCGAAGAAGGTGGAGTACAAACGACGCCTGGAGGTCGAGAAAATGGCCCAGGAACGCGCAAAACAACGCGAACAGCGGGAATTAAAACAACAGCAAGAGATGCAACAACGTGCTAAAGCTCACAAAGTGTCAATTAATCATTTAGAAATTCCTGCTGAATTAGCTTTTATTTTCTCAAAGCTAGAAGGGTACAATCCACCTCACACAGAACGTAATTTGGTAAAAGTCGTTGGTGGCGTGACAGGACAACCTCCAAATCTTTCTCTGCCATCTGGGTTGAACCAGTTCGAATTTGCCAAATTCACATCGGTTTATTTCAAGGGTTCTGAATTAGGTGTCAAAAAAGAGCCTATATCAACACCGTTTTTGTCCAAAGCCGCTGCAAGAGATCAAGATTTCCAAGATGCAGTAGCTCTTTTCAAATTAATTCTGCGCTGGAGTAATGATACTCAATTGACTGGAGCTCGTGAAAGAGCTTTAGCTGATTACATAGTCCATAAAGGTTTGAATTCACGTGGTTTGCGCGATGAACTTCTCGTACAGCTGGTAAACCAATCGTGGCGGAATGAAAATGCCGATCGTGTTTGGGAATTAATGTCACACTGCTTGAGTTGTTTCCAACCCAGCCTCGCATTGAGCAAATATCTGTTGCGATATGTCACGGATCATTCGCCAGCAATGTACAAGGAGGGTTTGCAGAGGAAACTGATGCGTGGATTGCAGATGTCGCCGCATTCCAGAGCACTCCCGCCTAGTCTTCTAGAATGGCGTACTAATCGCCAACGATCAAATATGGCATTACCACTTACTTTAGCTGATGGTAATGTGGCTACGGTGACTGCGGATTCATGGACCACTTGTGAGGAAGCCGCTAGTATTGCTATAAGTACTCTAGATCTTCCTGTGGATGGTTGGAGTATTGTGTTAGATGATGCAGGAGCTGTTACTGATTGTAATGGATATGATTATGTGTTTGATTTGGTATCAGAATTGGAAATGTATCCATCCTTCCCAGCAACTCGCTTACCTTTATTGAAAACTGGTGTTAGACGTTTCGCTCCAGTTGAAGTTGATCATATGAACACTTTAATGAGACCTCAAGTACCTCCTCCTGAACCCCCTGCACCTAGAAAGATATCTAGACAGTCTAATTCACCAAGCACCAGTCATCAAAATGCTTCCAGAAAGTCTTCTGCTCAAGACTATGCTGAATCTCCACGACATACAAGTACTCCTGCTAGAAAATCCTCTCACGAAGCTCTCTCTAGAAGTTCTGCTTTGAATGAACGTTACTTTGATATTGAGAAAGTCCGTTCGAGGAGTTTGGACAATCTATTAAGCGAACCTGAGCCTACAAATCTAAGTGAATTAGGTCTTAGTCAAAGCAGACTGAACGATCGCTACCACTCAGTGGAACAATTAGCACCTATTAAGCCAGTGCTTGCGAATACAAATTACAAACAAGAGATAGACTTTGAATATCCCGATATTTCTAGTATCAGTACAAGCAATCGCGGTGGACCTCGTTACATCAAGAGTCAGTACAGTGGGAAAAAGGCCCCGCCAGGTTCACATTCCAGCCGCGCTCACATTGAAAAGTCAGAATTTGCTGTACGTAGTTCAGCCATGTCTGATACCAGTGAAGCGCCTAGCTTAGCAAGTCACGTGCGACGCGTACGCGTACCAAGTCAAGCCTCTGATGTTGATCAATTCTTAGACGAGCTGTTCAGTCCGGTGTTGGATGGGAATTTAGATGAATTGAGCGACGCGCGTTCATTGGCTGCAAGTATTAAAGGCGGAGGTGACAAACACGCCCAAGGTAGTTCTGCCTTAGACAAGGAAGTAGAAACAATAACAATGCAAGGTACCACTGAAGGTAACGTTGACGACTATATCAGCGATTTGTTCAGGCCTATTTTTGTAAACGATAGCATTCGTACTTTAACGGAAAAACATAATTTAGTTGAAAGTATCAAAGGTGGAGGTACTGCACACCAACCAAATGGTACTGGAAACGCCAGCTTTAATTATAATGCCCCTGTTGTGAGTCCTCAACCAATGTTGATGCCCATGCTGGGATCACCACCTGATAGTTTTCATAGTGTGTTCAATGGTCAGAATATGTCTCTTCCTCCGAATGGAGACATAGCTGCCTACCAACAAAATCTACAACGTGCATTTTTGCAATCGGCAATGGCTCAAAACATTCAAATTCAACAACAATTGTTAGCACAAAATCAAGCTCTACAGCAGTTGTTGACTCAACAAAATCCTGAAGATGGTGCTCCACAAACAACAAGAGCCCAGATTCATCAACCGTCAAGTCCCAACAGGAAATCTAGTTTTAATGGCAATCGGAAATCTAGCTCTCCAAGTGATTACAAGATGCGGAAGGCAAGCATCGAAATTAAAAATGGTGTCCCTCCACCACCTCCAATGCCCCCACCATTAGATAGTACAGATCCATCTGGAACTCGTCCCTTTCTAGATCCCTACGGCCGAGCAAAAACTGTACGAATTGGTAAATGGAGATGGCCACCACCAAAAGACGGTACCAACGTGGAAAACGGTGAGGATTTCTTACAATTTAAAATGCGTCAAAATCAACGCAAAGTCACACCTAATAGAGAAACTAATGGACATTCTACTTCAGAATGGGAGGAAATTGAATTCGAACCAATTGTCAAGGAACCTGAGAAGAAAGTATCGGCCAAGAGAAGTTTTGATATTGGAGCGAATAGACCCACACCTGGAAGTGTTGGTAAACTGAAACTCAGCTCAGAAATGCGACAACGCTTAGAACAGGTTACTGCAAATCATTCAGTACGATCTACCAGCAGTAAAGTTGAGAAACCAGCTCGTGTCATTAATAAATTAGAAGATACCAGAAAAATGATGTTAGAACAGCAATTAGGAGGACGTTGGGGAGAATCAGTAGATGAATCCAGCGGCCCACCCAGTCCCGTAACGCCATCCCAGGCACGTAAGTCGCCTGTTCAACAAAACTGGAATAATTGGAAACCAGGCCCACCACCACCTCCAATCGGTCCTAATTCTTTACCGCCGGCACCCAGCGGCCCTGCACCTCCACCACCTATAAGACCTCACCAACCACAACCACCTAATGATGTCCGCGAATCCTTTATGGCTCAGAGACAAGACCGAGATACTTTCGGGGTGCATCAGAATAAAGCCGTGTTGAGCAACAACTCAAAACGAAATTCCTTCAGTGCCAATTGGGATATTCAAAGCAATATCACGCAAGATACTCAAGATGATGCTACCAGTTGGGCAAAGGATATGGATAAGCACGATGGACGTATGTCGCGTGATAGTTGGGAGGAAGGAGATGGCGATATACATCGTGTAAACGCCCTGCTGACCAACCGTTGGAACGATGACCAAAAGGCTAAAATGCGTAGTGAGCCGAGTGAAAGGCCAACATTTAGAACGCATCAGTACAGCAGCAAGGTCGAGAAAGAACGCGAGAAGAAACACTCAGTTTCAACCATTTCGAACACGGACAAAAATGATGGAGGTAACACATACTTATTTTTTTTGTATACAATTTTTTTATACTATATCTTTTTAAATTTAGAATGGCCAGAATTTATGCGTCCGATTAAAACTCCCCCAGCCTCAAAATCTCCAACAAACATTAATATTCCAAAAGAAGTATCTCTTTCCCCGAAAACCACATCAAGACTTCTTCCATTGGGTAGTTCCGCTTGCATAACTTACAATCGGGTATCCTGGCATCTGCGAGTGCGCAAAGAAGTTTTCAGCCCTGCTGAACCTCTCGGCTCACCTACCGCACTCCATCTTATCTTCTGCCAAATTGCTGCTGACGTTTTTGGCATTACCAGCACCATCAGATTAAGTCAAAGCGAAAGACGCGCGGGGGTCAGTATGTTGACCGGTTATGGAGTCACCGCAGAAAACATCAACTCATCACACCGTGCAAACGTTAAACGACAAGTCATCGAATTGGCACGTACATGGCCATTATATTTCGCCAGGTTCTTCTTCGTTTCTGGCGCTGCTCAAGTATGTCATTCATGGAATACCAATCATTCAAAATAATTAATTCCTGGTTTCTTCACAGTTTTCTGATGTGCAACTATTTGCCGTCTCGCATTGGGGTGTACATCTAGCCAAACTCGAAAATGGTGGTTTGCAAGTCATCCGCAGCATTTCCTTCAGCGAAATTACTTCTTGTGTTGCACCCAGACCCACAACAGTAAACATCGAAGGCGCTCAAGGTAGAATCTCCTTGCACGCTACCAGAGCGCAACAGCTATCTGATATGGTGACCAAGTTCTGCGCCGAAAACAAAAAGGTGAGTGTTGTTTGCGTTTAACTTGAGTTTTTAATTAATTACTAGTTTTTACATGAATTGAGCGAGTTTACTAGCGAAAACTATATAATTAAAACCTCTCGAAAATTAAAAAATAGCACAAACGTAAATAAATATAATGGATTGAATCTTTTTAATCGTTT
Source organism: Atheta pasadenae (assembly GCA_030264155.1). NCBI lineage: Eukaryota > Metazoa > Arthropoda > Insecta > Coleoptera > Staphylinidae > Atheta > Atheta pasadenae. Next base: position 7,083 of record JARJDS010028345.1, on the reverse strand, counting down.
TAATTGCAAGCGGTTGAGCGTCATGCAAACTGAGTGCACTAGTCGATCAGGTTAATTAATGTGGTTGAAAATTAGACTTTCAGAATGGCAATAAACCGAGCGCGCCATAAAAAAAACACGGCAATTAAACGTTAAAAAGTATATAAGTATTCTAATTGCTTAATATGCTCTAGTAACTTTTTTGAAGCACCAATATTCGCAGTATCTGCACTAGCAGATTTCAAAGCTCAAAGCATGAAAAAAATTAAAATTCATAGACATAACATGGACTAATATGGTTGTGATTGGCTAGCCGCTAGGTACGCTAGTAGCAATAAACTATCGTAGAAAAATGGAAGACTGAGCATGGAAAATTGTTCTTTTACCGCGGAGGTTTTTAAACTCAACTCAAATAGTTTGTGATTTTTGATAACATTTTTCCACTTATTTGTTTAATATATTTCGTTTAAGTTTAGATAATAGTTGTTACAGAACACAATAGTTTTCAGAAAGTGAAAAACATTTCAACAAATTGTCACATAAGTCTTATAAGTCACATAAGAGTTTATTGCTACTTTTATTTAATCGCGATAATTGTCAAGTGGCGTTGTGTCTGATACGGTTGAAAATGTTTGTTTTTGTTGTTTTCTGTTAAAGAACAGAACAATAACGTTTCTTAAACAAGCGAAAAAGCGTCCTATAATGTGTAGAAATGACACGGTTGAGGAAGCGCGTTTTTACATGAACACGCCCATACATTTAGTCCGCAAATTAAAACGACATTAAAATTAACAATGAGTGGTACTAAGTTGGCTGCCAGTTTTGATACAAAACGTTGGGTTCGGTTGTTTTGAATTTAGTGTATTTTTAAACTTGGCGTGTTAAAATTTAAATTGAAGAAAAGAATAAATATTTAAACATGTTGAAGGCGTTTATGAGTTAGAAGAAACAGTAACAAGAAATAATTAATTATGCATTTTATTCGAGTTAATATTTAATTGCTGCGACTTGCATGCGAGGCACTGCAGAGCGTGTAGTTCGGAATACATTTAACCCAAATAATTGCTCATTGCTTAAACTAAATACAGTGTGCTGTTGGTGTTTGTCTTCGTGACTGAACATGAGTTCCATCTCCGCGAACTTGTACGTCTTGGTGTAGTGCGCCGCATTGTGCAATAGTGGTCAACACTGGGTTAGTGTGACTATTAGAGCTTGATTTAAGCGTTGGAAGTCGCGAGGACCTCAACCAGGCACAGAGCACTCATTAACAGTACTCGTCGTTTATGACTTCTTGTACCACCACTATACCACCACGAAGCGGCTAACGAGCGCGGAGAGGCGTGCAAGGTGCGAACGCGTCTGTTGAAGAAGTTGAAGAAGCATCCGCGCAGGCTGACCGCGACGGACACTCGCCCGCTGATCGCCTAGTAGTCTCATTTTACCTCGCGCCGCGGGCCGGTTTTCACGTACATACGCCGGGCACCGCGTGATGCCGCATCATGACGACCGCGACGTACAAAAGTTTCAAAGATCTGTCCATCCGGAAGAATTTCAAATCGACTTCATTGGACAGTCTCGCGAATTCATCCAACCCTTCGGATTGTCAAAGTGACGACAGTCACGATTCTGATTCTGATTCAAAGTCAAAAAGCTCCTTTGCCGTGCAGTGTGAAGTGTATGCTGAAAATAATTCGTTCGCGAGTATCCGCTCGTGGACCAAATCGGATAGTTCGGAAGCTTCGATCGAATACGACGAAAAGAAGCCTTCGGACAAGCGCATGGAAACGATACCGGAAGAGTGCGCGGAGCCGAAGGTATCCGTGAAAGAAATCCTCGCGCGTTTTGAGAACTTAAAAAAAGGCAAACGCGAAAAAGCTCAAGCGGATACTGCCGCTAAAGAGATCGCGCAAGCGCAAACTGCACATCCTGCTGAGCCGCAGATATGCGTTCCTAATGTTGTCCTAGACAATTTTAAGAGTTGCAGTGACGAGTTTACAAATAACAATAGTGTGAACAGTAAAAAGAGTGTGGCATCGCTAAATATTAAATACGAGGAGGATAAAAGTGTGGAAAAGCATAAAGAAAAAGAGATAAACAAAGATAAAGACAAAGAAAGAGACAAAGAAAAGCGTGATTTGAATAACAATCATAATAATACGCATAATCACAATCACAACCAAATTCATTACCGCAACGGATCGCATGCAAGCAAACAGAGTGACAGTTCCAAATCTTCAGTGGGTTCTCACCAAGGGTTGCAGCAATTGAAAGAAATCACTAAAGTCTTGGAAGAACCAGCCGTTCTTAAGCCGCAGTGCGTCGAGTTGATTAAAAAAGCCAAAGATAAAGTTTCCAAAGAGTTTAATAACAATGTGGACGAGGTAACTGTCGATAATTACAAGTCGCAATTTACTTCATTATTAGATGACATCTGTTCAAATGAATCAAATCAATTTAAAATCCGCTACACTGTTTGTTTGGCTTGTTTTGTCGGTGGCGTCAGAAACAAAGCTTGGGGTTTAACACAAAATTCATAATTTATCACAAATTATAAATTTACATAATCCATAGAAGCACAGTTATCAATCAATTTGTTTCCTGATTTTATACCTTCATACATACGTCATGCATGCGAATTAATTTTAATTATTAACCAAATTAATGAAAACAAAAGTTAATGATACGTAAAATAAAAAAAAACATAATTTTTTTTGTATCGCTCAGATCCAAAATGTATAAACCAGATTTCAATCAGAATATATTCAAAATCTAACAACTACCTATTATTGTTGTAAATTATAGGTATGAAATCAGTAGACCAATGATTAATCTACGGTATAACACGCCGGGTGTGTTTGGATACTTATTACTGACTGTTCAAACATTAATTGGTGCCGGCGCGAATCGAACAAATATATGCTCATTAATGATGATACAAGTTATAGTTAAAGCTAGAGCTAGAGTTCGTCAGCATTCTGCGAAACACGCAATCATTTAATTGCATTTAATTTACAGTAAAATGTATAAATGCGAACGATTAACATTTTTCCGTTTTATACCGACGTACGCATTCATCTGTACCCGTACCTGGCCGTCTTGAATACGCATTCTTAGAGTCAATAACCGTATGTTGCAAAGAAAGAAGTTGCAAAGACGTTGCACATGAACATGATTATTATTTGTGCATTTTTCATTTAAAACTCGCGGAAATAAATAGTTCACCACATCGGAAAAAGCAGAATTTGGTGGTTTACAAACATTAAAAGTGTTGTTAAGTCGTTGCACTTTTAATGCACTTTCTCCTTGAAAATTTTAGCAGTTAACAGTTTGATTTAGAAAAAAAACGTGTTATATTGATGGTTTTATTGATACGTAAAAGGGGCGAAAGCATCAGAAATGAAACTCGTTTGTTTGGTTTTTCAGATACAAAACAAGTCACCGGTTCCGACCAGGATTCCGGCGGCCATTAACATCAGTCAGGAACGTACCGAAACTACAAATGTTGTCTCACAGCAGGAATCGTCTAGGATGGTTGCGCGTGGTACTGGTGCACAATCACCTTCTAGTCCACCGCCTCCCTCCGGAAAATATTCGTTGATGCAATTTGCTATGCAGAATTTCCGTCAAACTTCAGAGTAAGTATTTTTACTTATTACTTTCTTTCCCAATGGGAGGAAAGGATGGTTCAAAGTGTTGGTAGGCTGACATATTCATAATATTTATTTGATGGTCTAGTTCTAGTTTTGCTTAATGAAATGATCGATTTGGTGCAAAATGTTTAGTTCTTCGTGCCGGTTCAAGTAAATATAAATAAATAATGCATCAGCCGGTAGTGTGTAGCGAGTGAGGTCGGCATTCCTGTTCGAATGCATTATTGTTGGAAAATTAGAAAGCATGATTTTCTGTCAGCTATGTCAGTTTCTATGTCTGTATTTAGCTAGTCGTTCTTTTATCTGGTTCTTGGTGCACGGTGCACGATTCTGATCACTGACGCACACGCGAGTTCTTGTTCATGGCGATTTCGACATCTTGTTCGCAACCGATTTACGAGTATGGACGTGCGCAACAGTGGCAATCGAGAGTTTACCACGTTCGGTGGTAATTTCGATGCATGTTTTTCAGATGATCCATTACATTGCCGCCAATAATTGAATCCGCCACGCGTGTGTATGCATGCGTGCGTTTTCAGTTACATTTTCTCAGCGAGAGTCGCTCGACTTAATTATGTTTTTTCGCAACGAATTCTTTGTGTCGGCTTAGCGTTCGTTCGTTGCAACACAACATCTGTTGCATTGTAAATCAGAATATGGAAGGTCGAACTCATCGTTTTGAAATCACGCGCTTTTTCATGCGATCAACGCTTTATACCGCCGGCAATCAATACCCGTTTCCTGTTATACTCGCTTATATCATTCATCTTCGAATTGCAATTGCTGCAATTCGCACATTTGATTATAATTTATGTGAAACGGTTGCCGTTTGGAAAATAAACGGAGCCGGTTTGTTGGTTTGGTTGTCGGTGTTCCTGTCTGTGTCGTTATTGCGTAAAATGTTTTCGGTTGAAGAGAAGAACATGGATTGTCTTGTTCAAAGCGAGCATCCAAGTCGAAACGTTTGGAAACTTTCATATACATTCCGGCGAATGGAGGTTTTAATGCGCTTCTATTGTACTAGTCTAATGTGGAATCGTTGCCAAAAATTTAGTCATAACTCGACCGGTAGAAATCAAGTAATTTAACTTTGCCACCTCAGTGAAATTTAAACACTAGGCACACACAACACGCGCAAGCTTTCGGTGTGCAAACGGCGCACATTTATGGAACTTCAATGCGTCGAAAAGAAAAAGTGTTATATGCTCGTGTTCGTGTGTGTTTGTAACAGAAAAATACAATTGTTTTGTGTTCCCATACGGTTGGGAATAAAATAATAATGCCATGCGCGATTCTCTTCGTTTTTACATTATTTGGTGCGGTCGTAACTAAGCAATTGTGCGTTTGATTCTAAAATCGCTCCAGTTCTTTATTTGCCATCGCCGAGAATGCAACGACAGTTAAATGATTTACCTACACGACGATTACGTGCGCAAGTTTCAGTCGGGTTTTACAAATTCCGGTCCAAAATGCTTCGATTTGTATCAAAGAAGGTTGGACTTCTTAACACCTCGATAAGCAACGGTGTTTAAAGTGTTTGTTTGCTTCAGATTGGAACTTCTAAAGATGGACTCATCCTTGAAGTCCAAAGAAAAACGCAAAGAGTGGACTTGGAAGCAGCAAACCGATTTAGTCAAGTGGCAAGCCAATCCGATCGACGGGCCCTTATTGAAATTTGAGGAAACCGAAATGGGACCATTGGCTGTTGAGTGTTTTGAGTGCATTCTAAGATACTGCGGTGACCTACCATTGACGCCTGAAATGTCTGAAGTCAAATGTGTATACACAGTCCTAATGGTATGTATTAATAGTTTTTGAAAGAAGACACATAACTAATTTGTTAAATTCGGCAGCATTGTCATAAACACTTCCAACTTCGTGATGAAGTATATTGTCAACTTATGAAGCAAACCACTAGCAACAAGTCAGACTCTCCCGAATCCTGTCAACGTGCTTGGAGATTATTATCTATAATAGCAGCATATTTTGCATGTTCGGATACACTTGGCCCATTCCTCATCGAACATCTAGGTAGTGCTGCCAATGATCGTAGAAGAATATGTCATGGCACTGCTGCTGTCTGTTTGGCCAATCTACGCAAAACTCAACGATGTGGCGGTCGTAAGAACGTCCCTTCAGTTGAAGAAGTAACTGCAGTGAGTGCAGGTCGCAGTGCACGCCGACAAATCTACAGGCTTCCAGGAGGAGCTGAGCGGGTGGTCAATACCAGGTGCAGCACTGTTGTAGCCGACGTCATCAATGAACTCTGCGGTCTAATTGGCGTGAGCAGCGAAGCAGAGCAGCAGGAATTCAGCTTGTATTGCATAGTCCAAGGCGATGCTTTCACAATGCCGCTAGCAGCAGACGAATACATTTTAGACGTGACCACCGAACTCCACAAAGCAGCACAGCCATTCTACCTAATCTTCTGTAGGTCTGTTTGGTACCACAGTCTGAAGCACGATGCTAGTCCACTATACACGGAAGTTTTGTTCAATCAAGTTGCTCCAGATTACCTGGAAGGTCTGCTGTTGCGTTTGGCCAACCCGAACCTACCACCTAGCATCATCCGAGATATGTCTTTAATTGCTTCATTGCTACATCGCGCAGCAGACTTAAATCACTCCCCAACGCTAAAGGAAGTGAAATTCTTACTACCCAAGCCTGTGTTGGGATTACGCGAACCGAGACCTCCACAATGGTTAGCCTTGGTTCAGACGAGCTGGAGTCAAGCAGCCGGGTTACCAGTTTCTCGTGCTAAGCACCGAGTATTACAAGTTCTAAGCAACTGGCAACTGTTTGGTAGTTCGTTCTTTGCGGTTAAGCGTGTTCTTGGCGGAGACATCGATAACTGGCAAGAGCATATCTTAGCTTTAAACCGTAATGGTGTGCACTTCTTAGATATGACCACACATGAAACAATCCATCATTGGCCTTTCGCTGAGGTCATTTCTACCAGAAAGGTGCGTTCCGAAGATGGCGCTTTGTTCCTGGACATGAAGTGCGGGAACTTGCTGCAGCAGCGAGTGACGCGCCTGCAGACAGAGCAGGCGCATGAGATTTCCAGATTAGTCAGGCAATATATTACGTTAGAGCAGGCAAATAGCCCGCGAAGTCCCAAATAATTCAAGTGAAAATACTTATATCTGACGTAAGCGAATGTATATATCTTCTATATCGTTGCATTGTATTACTTTTATATTATATTAGAGGAGAGTTTCAAAATTACGTTTATTTTAATAATGTTATCGTTAGATCTGCGCATAGTTACATATTGGGCTTAGATTGTCGTATAATAATTAAGCATTTAATACTCTTATATGAAATTGTGGTGTTTGTAATCTTCCATTTATTTTCGAAAAACATTCAATATAACACTTTTTGGGTATGTTTTGGTATTATTATCATCAGCAACCGGTTGCGCCCCGCACCCCACTCCTCACTAAACCTAAAA